>BHFT01030531.1:0-28053 GCA_004320025.1 Laticauda laticaudata | reverse complement strand
CCCTTTTGAGAGCGGATAACAACAGATGGAACATTTTTCTCGTCCCCTGTGTCCTTTTTACAAATGTTTTGCATCCATTGGGCAGTGTGACAGGGCCTTTAAAAATATATACCTTGGAGTAATGTAGCAGTACATTTCTGTTTTATAATAGAAAGATGATCATATTTCCACTGGAAATCATAAAGATGGTGGTTTTTGGATTCTTATTAAAAGACACAAAATTATTATTATTTTTATTCAAGAAAAGTAGACCATTTCTGAAGATGAATTCTTATTCTGAAAGCAGGACAAGAAGCAATGGATGGAAACCAGGGATGGGATCTGACCAGTATAACTATCGGTTCTGTTGCTCTGCACCACCCGCGCATGCGCGAGTTATGTGAGTCACGTGAGTGCAATTTACGACCTGCTGAACTGCCTGGACAGCTGAGCAGCACTGCGTGCANAAAGCCCTTTTTCCTGCTTTTTCAAAAACATCTGTGCCGCGCAAAGCAGCTGTGATTGAAAAAGCAGGAAATAAAGGACAGGTAAGAGCCCGGGCAGGCGTCTGGGCCAAAACAGCAGCAGAAATAGAACCAGTTCTGTGTCTGCTGATTTTCAAAGCTACTGGTTCTGTAGAGCCAGACACAACTGGTAGAATCCCACCCCTGATGGAAACTCATCAAGGAGAGAAGCAACCTAGATCTAAGGAGAAATTTTCTGACTGTTAGAACAATTAATCAGTGGAACAACTTGCCTCCAGAAGTTGTGAATGCTCCAATATTGGAAGTATTTAAGAAAAATTTGGACAATCATTTGTCTGAAATGGTATAGGGTTTCTTGTCTGAGCAGGAGGTTGGACTAGAAGACCTCCAAGGTCCCTTCCAATTCTTCTTCTTCTTCTTCTTCTTTTTTTTTTTGTTATTCTGTTATGAAGGTACCTGGAACTTTAAAACCACTTTTTCAATTCCATTAGGCTTGGATTCACATAAAGGTAATTTTCTGTCTGTTCAATAGAATGTATTAGTCTCTTGAAAGAAGCAGCATTGAAGAATTTGCCTTTTGGGTTGAAAAGGGAATTCTTTTCTGCAGAACTACACTGCAATCTGATTAACTGTCATGGCAGAGGTGTCACTCATTTTAGTTGAATTGGGTTTTCCTTAATCCCAAAATAAATTATCATTTAAACCTTGATTTCACTTCTGACTGCTATATGTTCAGAGGATTTCAAATATATATTCCCCCCTCAACTTTTATTCTGTTATTCTGATTGTATCATTTTAAATTGGGAAAAAGTAGAAAGTGACCAATCACATTGTGATTGTGGATTTTACCAAAGTGGTATTACGGTACTTTAAACGCTTTTTAAAAAAAGTTCTACAGCATTTGTTGTGAGTAATGATGTATTAAGGAACAATTTGAATCTATTAATGGCCAGAACCATATAGGAAACTAAAATATGTGAACTATTCAAGCTGCAGTTTGAATACATGTAATATAAAACATTCCAATAGTTCTATAAACATTCACAAGACAACCAGGGCAACCTGATTACTACAGGCAATATATTACAACTTAGGCTTGGAACTTGACTAGCCACAAATCAAAGCTAAAACAACTATTGATTGGTTGGGAGATTATGTGTTATCATCAAGTCATTTTCAACTTCTAACACTTAGATTTATATACAACTTCATAATGCTTTACAGCGCTCTCTAAGCAGTTTACAGAGTCAGCATATGCCCCCCAGCAATCTGGGTCCTCATTTTATCCATCTTGGAAGGATGGAAGGCTGAGTCAACCTTGAGCCAGTCAGGATTGGACTCCTGGAGTGAGCAATGACTAAAGGCCCTATCACACTGCCCAATGGATGCAAAACGGACACAACGGATGAGCAAAATGTTCCATCCGTTGTTATCCGCTCTCAAAGGGGCAAAAATTTGCATAACTGGAGCGGATAACACAGATGGGGGCGGAGGGCAGATGGGCATAAGATGGAAGCGGATGCGGAACGAAAGCCTTAGCGGATGAAGGCCGATGCAGAGCGGATCGCAGAGCTAGATGCATAGAGGATCGCGTAAGAGGAATGCAGAGCGGTATGCGTAGAGATGCAGAGAGGATTGCGTAGCGAATGACGCAGGATACGTAGCTGCATCCGCTTTCATCCTTTTCTCCGTCCGTGCTACTAACGGCGGCGCGTCCGTTCGCGCTCCTTCCCGCGTCCCGATTTACTGCTGAAACGGATTTGTGTTGCGTGGAAATGCGCAGCGGATGCCTAGCGGATATAGCGAGATGCGTAATGGCATTGCAGAACGGGATGTCCCCCGTATGCCTAGAGGATGCAGAACGGATGCAATTGGATACATTTTTGCTCAAAAAGTTTGAGCAGTCTCAAAACCTCTGAAGCGGATGAAATGTCCAATAGACGATGCTGGACGGATAGAGAGGAAGCAAAATGGAGGCAGTGAGTTACAGAAGAAGCATCCGCGTTTAAAACCAATGGATGGCAAAGGTGTTTTTCTCCGTTTTACAATCCTCTTTCCATCCGTTGGTGCAGTGTTGACAGGGGCTTTAGTCTGCAGTACAGGATTAAAAGTATTGCAAGTATTCTAACCAGCTGTGCCACCACAGCTTCTTTCAATTCCTTAATCCATACTTTTCAAATCTTCCAATGGTGCACTTCTCACGCACTTAATGGAAGTTCCATCACACTTGCTGCTGTTGTCCCTTCTGCTCCCCCCCCCACCTTTCTAGCATTAGAACTTTTTATTGAGAGCCTTAACCTTTTTTCTTCTCATTCTCACTTTTTTTCCTTCTGCTCCTGGATAAACATTCTGAGACTTGCTCTTCACTTTTGTAACATGGTGAATGCTCCTGAATAGATTGTTCACTCTGGTATGTATTTTTTGGGCAATATTTTAAGTTGGGTTTTTAATCAGAACATAATAGTTTCATTTGATATTTCTTGGACCCTCATTGCACTTTCAGTAAAATACTTAGAATTATAATGACCTAGGCTCATGTTTCCATTCCGGAAAGAAGCGCGTGAAGACCGGGTTCACAACAATAAATCTTTTTAATTAAACTTGTTAGGCAAAAGTAACGGACAACAGCCCAAGCCACGGCCCGCCTTTTTTATAGCGCTTTGGCCCACAGCTTGTTGGTCAATGACACTGCTTTAACTGTTCCGCCGTTTTGGCGGGTTAACCGATTTGGTTTCTCTTAACAGCCAATTTCCACGAATGGCCTTTTTCGGCCAATTCAGAATAGGGATACTTGGAGCCTTCAAGTTCACTACAGAACACCCTCCCCCTTTTGTTTTAGTCCAATGTGCGTCACGTAGTCACCAGGTAGGTTTGGGGCTTTTTCTAAGTCCTGGTTGACCTGCGGCAGCCTCAGTTCGGTGTGGTCTTCCGAGCAGTTCGGACAGGATCGCTGTCTCTCTGGTCCTTCTCCATTTGAACCTCCTGGAAGGATGAGTCCAGCCTTGCCGTTCGCCCACCTGTAGTTCTCTCAGGCCCGGTTGAGATTGCTCGCGCCATTTCCTCCTGTCTTTGACCGGGTTGGGTTTGAGCTGGCCTGGCTGTTTTTCCTTCCAGGAGGCCCTGCAACTAGTTCTCCTGCTCTGGAAACCTTCTCATTGGGGTCATTCTCACCATGATGCTCTTTGGATTTTGTTAAATGTCCTTTTGTAGTTGTTTTCTTGTTCTTGTTATGGGAGATTCGTCTCCTCCCCTTTTTAATTTATTTTTGTTATTTCCCCTCCTCCCTTCGTTTGTTTTTTTTTTGTCGATATTTTTTTTTTATTGGTTTCTGTAGTGTTTTTCATTCGAGATTGGTGAGAACGAAACATGGTCTAATGTGCTGCTTTTCCATTCTCTACCATTGTCGTAGGAGTAGTCAGTAAAACGGGGGCGCTGTAATTTGGGTGATTGTGGCTGGAAGCCACAACGGTTCCCGGGTGAGTTTCTTGCATGAATCACAGGTACCATTTCCAAAAGTTTGGTTCTGCTGGAGGAGTCGGAGGGTTTGTCCCAGGCTGTAAGTGGGGGTGCAGTTCTTGTCCAGTAGGAACATAATTTCTACCCATTAGGAGTTCTTGGCTGGGCTTTTGTTGGTTGTGCTGCTAGGGGTAATATGCTGTAGAGTTAGTATCACAGTTTATTTTTGTTCTTGCACGTCCCCTGTCATTCTATCTAGGCCCTCCTTAAGGTGTACTGAACTATGCGTTCAGCCCTTGCCATTTGCAGATGGATGGGCCAGCAACTGTTTTAAAACATGTTGGATACCCTGGGCACCAGATACTGTTAGATGCTAACGCGTAAACCCTGGGGCCCATTATCTGAAACAACAAAGTACATCAGGCAGCCCATGTGTAGCAAAAATTTGTTCTAGCTGTTTTCATTACTGCCTCGTGGTTGTGGAGCCATAAGGATGACTTTCTAACGCAGTTAAGTAGGCATACAGAACTATAGGAAGGTGTTCCCCTTTGTCGGCCAGCAAAGTCAATATATAAAGTCTAGACCATGGAACCCCGAGGGAGTTTTCCCATTCTCTGACTGGTGCCTGTGGGGGGGTAGGCCTCGATTTTGACAGTCATGGCATGTTGGCCACCCAACGTTCAATTGTCTTTGTCCCAGCCCTGGCCACCAGACATAACTCTTGGCCAGGGCTTTCATTTTGACTATGCCTAAGGCCTCAATTGCAACATGCAACAGAACATCTTTCCTTGGAGACTGTAATAACCACCCTGTCCAGCCCCATAAAAATGTAACCTTTTTCTGTAGACCAAGTTCGGTCTGTTGGGTGTGAAATGGCTTAAAAAAGTCTCAGTTTTTTGTTTCTTCTGGGCCAGCCCTTACCTACCCAATTCTAAATATGTGCACTGCCAAAAGGGTCCCTTTAGCGGTAGATCTTGGTGACCGTGCCGCTCTGCGGTTATGCAGAGGTCCAGCAGGTCTCTAGTTGGAGTGGGTGAGATTGGTTGGTGCTGGGGTCCTCTTCTGTGATGGGCAGCAGGGAATCGGCTAGGGCCGCCGGCATGTGTGATGGCTTTGCTGGGGCGATGAAATCAGCAATGTAGGAGTAGCAAGTGAGGAAATTCAGACGCACTCGTCCATTCTAGGTGACAAGAATGTTTAGGGGTTGTGGCCTTGTTACCTGCTAAGGATTCCTAACAGGGGCTTGTGATCAGTTGATGATCGAAAAAAGGGTTTACCGTAAAGGTAAACTCATGGACATGCTTTTGACTCCGGCGAGGATTGTGAGGGCTTCTCTGTTGAGTTGGCTTGTAATTCGCGTTCTGACTTGGAAAGCGTCTTGAATAAAAAGTGACCGGTGCTCTCTACAGTATGGTAGCTTGTGGCTCAGGATGACGCTGATCCCAAAAGGCGATGCATCACAAGTGACCGTCAGGGCAGGGTAATTGCTAATAAACTGGATTAAAATGGTGTTTAGACATTTAATTAGGTCTTGATACCCTTGAAATGCTGCCTGTTTCCCGGTGGCCCCATGTCCAAGCAGTTTTTTGTTTTTATCTAGCAAGCCCGATGTAGGGTTTCTGCTATGGTATGCATATGGGGCAGGAACACATTTTGTAAAAAATTTATGAAGACCTAGAATGTTGAAGTCAGTTTTTGTTCCTAGTCTAGGAGCATCTTTGATTTGGCCTTTTATTTTTTTTTTCGGTGGGGTGTATGCCTTTGTTCATCGATTAAATAGCCAAAAACTCAACCTGGTTTTGGTGCTAGATCACAATTTCTTCCTCATTTTACCTTGGAGGCCTGCGTTCTCTAAATCTTGTTAAAAACTGCTCTTCAATCTTGGTTCCTAGTTTGGTGGGCGTTTTTTTGCTGAGACGCCAGAACGTCGTTCAAATATAAGGGATGACTCCCTTGATTTGCCATTTAACAGCGTTTTCCATGAGGCTTTTGGCGGGAACACGCCTGGGCCAACGCTGGATGCCGAACTGGCCTGATGCCCGAACTGGAGACGGTTACACTTGAATGAACCCCTCTTATGTGTTCACAATCGTCTGTGGCCTTGTTGGTAAATGGGGTCCATATGGGTAGTTGTGTGATTACGCTGTGTTGAGATCAAGCCTTTCGCAAAAATTCTTCCTCCCCCTAGTGAGTGCAGTAAATGTTGCAGCTACTGGTACTGGGTATGTTGATTTGTTTGGGAGAGCAATGGTTCCAGGGTTGCCTTATATCTCCCGTAGAATACCGCACTGACCATCTGGTTTCATTACAGGGGGTAAGATGGGTGTTTCCCACCTGGCATGGTCGAGTTGGCTCTGAAACCCTTGAAAGCTATTTAAATTTGTTTCGAGTTGTTCATCAATTTAGGTTTTTAAAAGCAAATGGGATGTTGTCTGGTCTTTAATGGATGGGGGGCTATTTTGGTCTAGGCTAAATGAAATTGGGGGTCCCTTTGTTACTTCCTAGGGTCCCGTTGAAAACATCTTGGGAATTGCTTTGTAGCAGGCTCTCCTTCCCAGTTTGGCTTGTGGAATAGCAGTTGAATCCTGTCATAGACCGATTTCCCAGGGGCACGAACCATTTGAATCCCAGAGACTAGGGCAAGTCACGGTCGACGATGGCTTAGTGGGCTAAAGATTCGGTTGTGATTCCTTAAATTTTTGACGAGGAAATGTCCAAGGCCTACTACCCGGGATTCATCCCGGTAGTCATTTTTAAAATTCCAAGTCTTTGTTTCTGTAATTCTTTTTTTTTGTTTAAGGTCCAGTTATCAGGTGGCTTGGGATGGTATTCCAAGATACCATAGATAGGAAAGAACCTGATTCATCTCTACAGGCTCTCGCCTTTCCGATCTCACCTCTATCTGGATTCTTTCCAGTTTTTGCCCTGGCATTTCCGATGGTGACTGTCTGGATAGCATTTCTCTCTGTCAACAGTTTCTTTTTTGGCTTCGGTTCCATCTGCTTCCGGCTTCTCTTTCTTCATGTCTGGGGGGGTGCTGCGGGCCATTCCTTTTGGATTATGGCTCTTTTTGTTGGCAGCAAGACCTTTCATGTCCCCATTTGTTTTACATAAGCTCTACAGATTGCGTTGAAGGAACCCGGCAGTCAGCTTCGTGGTGGTTTCCCCCACATCCTGCACATTTTAAACTCTTGCCGGTTTCTCCTCCCTTTTCAAGCCATTTCTTGTCCTGATTGAAGTCTAATTGGACATCTTTTCAATTTTTGGTTCCTTGTATCGCTCTGGGATTCGAGATCTTCGAGTTGGCTATCGCTGGGGCTGTTTTCTTTTCCCTTCCCTCTGCTTTCTTTTCTCTCTGGCTTGGTTGGCAGATCAGGGATCGCATTCATCTGGCACATGCGGCTGCTTGACTTCTTTGCTGCTTTTCGGCAGCGTTGCCTCTTGAAATGGCCTCGCCATGGTCTATTATATAGTTCTTGGTCTAATTCATGAAGCTTTGCTCCTGAAGGTACGTGTTTCATCAAAGCCGAGGCACAATGGTCCCTCATGCCTCGTCATTTTGGAACTCGCAGGCTCTCCAATGTGTCTCAGAGCTGCTTACAAAATTCTCCGACAGTTCATCTTCCTTCTGGTCGCCTCTTGTAGAACTCGTGTCTTTTTATCAAAGTTGGAGACCACAGGTGCGTTAGTGTGCTCCGGAGCATTCTGTTCAGCTCGGCCAAGTCATCTGTTTTGACATCTCTAGGGTTTAGCCAGCACCTTCGCCATTTTTAAAGACAGCTGGTCGCAATGTGTAAAGGAAGACGGCCCTTCTTTCTTTTGGTCAGAAATTCCTAAGCAAAAAGAACATAAAAGCGATCGATAACGACCCCAATCCTCCTCATCAGGACTGAATGGGAGGTGCGCATTGTTACCAGTCCCATGCTCTCTCACCGGTTCAAGATCGCTGCATGCTTCGGTCTTTACTCTCCTACGATGAATTCTCATCGCTCGTCGCCAGTGTTCCATCCGGA
Organism: Laticauda laticaudata; assembly: GCA_004320025.1. NCBI lineage: Eukaryota > Metazoa > Chordata > Lepidosauria > Squamata > Elapidae > Laticauda > Laticauda laticaudata. The sequence continues at coordinate 20,120 of BHFT01030531.1, read as the reverse complement.
AAGAAGACGTGAGACCGGTTGGAAAGAAGCACGTGAGACCGGGTTCCAACAATAAACTCTTTTATTAAACTCGCTAGGCACTAGTAATGGAACAACAGCCCAAGCCACAGCAGCCCTTTTTATAGCGGCTTGCCTGCAGCTTGTGGCCAATGACACTGCTTTAACTGTTCCTGCCATTTGGTGGGTTAACTGGATTGGTTCTCTAACAGCCAATCTGCAAATGGCCTTTTCGGTCAATCAGAATAGGGAACTTGGAGCCTTCCAAGTTCCATACAGAACAGGCTCTACTTCATTCTTTACATAATGAAAACAGATATATTTATTAGAAAATGTGTAATCAGTGTAGACTGAACCATTTTGAATATTCCATAGGATGATCTTTGCTGGCAAAGGTAGGGATACAAAATACTGAATTTCTTTGAATTTTCAGGAACATTCAGTATCAAACTCAAGGTTAACCGCACCAAACTTGATTGCAGGGAATGCGACTTCAGCAAGAGTGGTCAATGTCTGGAATACTCCACTTGACTCTGTGGTTTCTTCCTCAAACCCCAAAAACTTTAACCTTAGATTGTCCACAATTGATCTCACCCTTTTTCGAAGAGGTCTGTAGGGGGTGTGCATAAGCGCACCAATGTGCCTACCATCCCTGTCCTATTGTTTCTTTTATTTTTCTTATATGTACCCATTTCATGTATTCATAACTATGTATATACTTATACCTATTATCTTGTAAGCAATTGACAAATCAAATCAATCAATCAATAAAATAAATAAATGACCTTGAAATTGTAACCATGATTTCATGTGGGTGAAATAGTGAAGCAATATTTCCATTTTCCTTGGATAGTGGACCCAGAAAGTGGTGCTTAGGGAGTTCTCTTCAGCATAATAACTTTTGTTCTGTAGGGTTCTGCAGGGGTTGATTTTATTGTACACGCTATTTAATATGGAACTGTTGAATCAAATCATTTGGAGATTTAAAATGCCATGAGTATGTAGATGACATCCAGCATCTTTGTTTTCTTTCTATCAGATCTTACTGAAGTAGTGGAATTGCGTAGTCAGTGTCTTGCTTCAGTAATAGATTGGATAAAGGCCAATAAGTAAGTGTTGACAAAAGGAAACACCTGTGGTTTATCTATCTAAATGAATGGCTTTCAATTTGTTCTGAAAGAGTTTGCTCATCCTTAAATTAGAGCAGGCAATCATTTCATAGAACATAGCATATAGAATAATAGAATTGGAAGGGACCTTTAAGATCTTCTAGTACAACCATGTCGCAGGATTGCAGGTATACCAGGAGACCTACCCATTTCAGACAAATAGTTGTCCAGTCTCTTTTTGAAAGTGTCCAGTGACGGAGCACCCACAACTTCTGAAGGCAAGCTATTCCATTGCTGGATTGTTCTCATCATTGGGAAATTTCTCCCTAGTTCTAGGTTGCTTCTCCCCTTGATTAGTTTCCAACCATTGTTTCTTGTCTTGCTTTTTGGTTCTTTGGAAAATAGTTTGACCCGCTTGTATTTCTAGGAGCCCCTCAAATATTGGAACAGTGCTTTTATGTCACCCCTGTCATTGTGTTCATTTGACCAGACACACCCAATTCCCTGTGGGCTGCATCAGACCCCCAGGTTCATCTCCATATGGAGCATTTCTTTTAAACTAAAGAAAGAAATGGAAGAACAAATTGAACTATAAACAAATTTACTTGAATTTTGATTTTTAGAAAAATCCAAACTACATATAAGCCCACATCATGCTGTGATTGTTGGGAAGATGGTTGAATTTCAACAGCACTATTGTTTTAATATACACCAGTATCATTATATGAACTATTCATATAATGATGTTCATGTATATTCAAAAATTTAAAAATTCATTTTTAAAAAATGGCATTACTTTGAAGTTCTGGAGAGCCTCTGGGAGCCTATTTCCATCCCTAACCCCAAACCTGCAAAAATATAGACTATAAGTCTTATCCTTTAAGTGATGCCATTGTATTATTATGCCACGTAAGAGAATTCAAGATTCTGTTTCATAAGAATTTGTGAATCAAGAGAATTAACTGTGTTCCCTACAACCTTTTGCAAGTTTGTCATTCCACCTCCAAAGTCTTGAAGTCCTTCTAAAGTAAAAATTTTGTGTTATTGTTGTTTTTCTTTAAATCAAGTGAAATGTAAAAAAAGCAACAATTATAGCACCACCAACACCAACAAAAATAGTAATTATGCAGTGAAGAAAAAAAGATCTAAGTATATTATAGTGACTGATCAATCAAAATGTATTTAGGGTTCAAAGTACAACCATAATAAAAGTCTAGTATACAATACAACAGCTTTATTTCTTTTAATTGCAAGAAAATCCTAAAACAATTAGCAGTTAACAAGTAGTGGCATGAAAGAGGAACCCAATAGTTTCTAATGCCTATAGATCAGCAATCCCCAACCATTCTGGCTTTGCGGACCAGCAGTGATGTCAGGTGGTAGAAAGGGGATGGTTCTGTGCGCACAGCTCCATTTGTGCAAGCTGCAGGCAATGTGTCTGTTGTACACACAAATGGAGTTGCATGAGCAGTCACATGCTTGACTTCTGCTTGTGTGGCCCAGGACTTGGGGACACATGCTATAGATTGGGGTGTCAAACTCATGGCCCATGGGCCTGATGTGTCATGTGCTGATCATGTCCACCCCTGTTTTAGTAAAGGGGGGAAAAGTCACGATATGTCACATGACAACGTGATGCCATTAGTTTGACACACCTGCTATTGATGATTGAATCTAAATAGGTGGCAAACAAATTTAATAACCAATAAATAAGAATTTTTAAACCTTCTTAGAGGGTTCTGAAGAGTAGTCACCTAGAAAAAGAATAACATACTCCTGATTACAATGGCAATTAGAGTTATTAACAATTGGAAGTATTAAACTTGATCATCATTTTGTGTATAATGGCCATTTTAAAAATATATGTGAGACAGATTCTACTTTCAAATCTGAAAAGAATCTGCTTTGCGTTAGTATATGGGATGACTATATATCTACCAGTTATTATCCTAATAGGTACTTCTCCAATTCAGGCCAATTCTATGTGTAGCATATAAGATGTTGAAGAAATTTCTAGCAACATTCCCAGTATAAAAGGGATAGGAGATTTTGGCTTTGTTATTTTCAATATCTATACTTCAAATTCTCTGCTGTAGTTCAGCCAGTTTTATCAAATCCCAAAGCAGGTGGTGCTGACAAGATGAAACTGCAATATGCTAAATCATCATTAACTTGTCTCCTTAAATTAGAAGAGAACCTATCCAGCCAGGTGAGATGAAGTAAGGAAGTTCCCCAGTAGATTTGTTTCAGCCAGAATCTGAGACAACAAAGTCTTAATCAGGCCCCAAGGGAAATGCAGCCTAATCCTATTCAAGTTAGGATATTAGAAGTTGAATAAGGAACTCATAGTGAGAGTTTCACGAATTTTGATTGGACTGCATGTAAACTAGAAGAGTCCTTATAAACATACAACCAAGCACCATGTAGCCAGTACTTTGTCTTTAAATAGCATTAGAGCTGCTGGGACATAATTGTGAAGATAGAAGTCTATTGTAATGGAGGTTAATTTCTTCCATAATTGTTTTAATGGAATAGAATCAAAGACTGCCTTCAGGTCTTTAAAGTTTACATAGTGGTACCTTTGGACTGACTGTAATAACTTCAGCTAAGAGATGCAGAATGGTTACGGCTATGAAAAGGGAACAAGGACAAATATAGGGTTTAATTTTTAAAATTATGATAAGATTAAATTTTTACAGGGAGCTTTATTCTTTTCCAATTGAGAAATTTGCTTTTGAACTTCTAGGGGTGGGACTATGGACAATTTAGGAAGAAGACATTTGCTATCTTCAAATGCAATGTATAAATTATAGATATATTCAGTTAAGATTCAAAGGAAATTAGATTGATATTACTCTTAGCATTTATTTTGGGGAAAATTCAGGAAACAACTAACCAGAAGAGGCAATCACCTTAACTCTCTCTCTCTCTCTCTCTCTCTCTCTCTCTCTCTCTCTCTCTCTCTCTCTCTCTCTGTGTGTGTGTGTGTTTGTTTGCCACAATAGCTNCCTCTCTCTCCCCCTCCCTCTCTCTCTCCCTCTGTGTGTGTGTGTGTGTGTGTGTGTGTGTGTTCCTACAAAAATAGGAAAAAAGATACAAATACTAACCACAGATAATAGTACAAGGTTAATTCCATCCATAAGTTTTTCATTAAATGTAGGTCATATAAAGACATATTGCATGATGTTATCTTCTCATTTGTAGAATAGAGAGACTTTTCAAAAACAAATATCCCGGATCCATTATTTAATCCATTACTTAAATAGCAATAGCACTTACACTTATATACCACTTCATAATGCTTTACAGCCCTTTCTAAGTGGTTTACAGAGTCAGCATATTGCTCCCATCAATCTGGGTTCTCATTTTACTGAGTCAACCTTGAGCCAGTCAGGATTGAACTCCTGGTAGTGACCAGAATTAGCCTGCAATACTGCATTCTAACCAGTGTACCACCACAGCTCTCTATAAAGAAATAATTTTCTTTTCAATTATGAACAGTTATTCTTTTTCTATGTCCCAATTTCAACAGTGTCAAAGCATTTTCTAAGATGACGGATTCCATACTTTAGAAATATATGTTAATCTCACAATAAGATTCTTAATTATAGTTAAACAATGCTAGACAATATTTCATTTTAGAAAATGAAAGTTAGCGCCATGGAAAATAAAATGTTAAACTGTCCCTTTAGTCAGAAGATAAGGTAAAAGATTGGAGAGCATATTTATTTGTGTAAATAGTTCATACACGAGTCCCAAAACTTTTTGAAGACATATAAGATTATTTTGTAAGCCTTATGCATCTAATAAATGCAAATCAAATCTTCTGCTGGACAAACATGTAAAACAGGCCAACGATTATATCTCATGACAGGACCAGTTGAGTAATGATAACAAGTACACTGGAACTTCCTTGTTCTCAGATTTGTAAATCAACATATCTCAAGATACCAAGTTGGAGAAAGAAAGAAAGAAAGAAAGAAAGAAAGAAAGAAAGAAAGAAAGAAAGAAAGAGCAGGAAAAGAAACAGAAGAGCAAGTAGGGGTACATTTCTAATTGTGTGCCTTTTTTGTGAGCTGAGAAAGTACTATTTTTGAAAGATTTGAGATACATACACACACACACACACACACACACACAGCTCAAATCTTCCTAAAAGTGAGGTACGAAGTGTTAAATAAAAGAAGGAATATTAAATAGCCACTCAAAATTCAGTGCCTTGAAAAATGTGCAAGCATTCATAAAATGCATGTGTGATGACCCTTTATCCTAAAGGTCAGGTAAGGGGGGGGAGGAGGCAGAACAGCAGCAGACTGACAACAAACTAATCAAAAACCCCACCTTATTCAGTCAGTGGAGAAGTCCTCTGACTGAAGGCTCATATAAAGCTGGCACTGCCCAAAAAATGCTGGAAATTGGGCCAGCGATTCATCAAATTTATCTGGCACCGCTACCAGGCATTTACGGCGTGGCTGGACAGCTTGCATCTGCGCAACTTGCGCAGTCAAACTTGCTGGCTTAACTGGGCGATGTCTGCTCTGAGCTGATCCATGGTCACCCCACAAAAAACACAAACAAGTTGAAGGGGTGGCTGGAGACAAAATGTGATGACCCAGAGTATCTCAGAAATATAACAAAACCCAAAACATAACTAAAAGTCTTTTAATGCCTTCAACTTGGCTTCACTGTTTAATTGTTCACAGTGGAATTTTCACAGTAAACTATTTTCAAAATAACATTTCAAAGGAAAGAAACACAGTTCAAATTCAAAGAGCCAATAATGAAGCAAAAACCAAAACCAAACCGCACTGAATAAAGTTTCACGACAGACCAGGGTAGATAATTGCCAACTTTGGGAAGATAGGTACAGTCCGTTGGAAGAATGCCAACCAAGATAAACCTTCTTTAGGAATAAAACACTAAATTGTCTCCAGCGTCTGTTAGCAGCCAGGTCCAAAGTCTTATGCAGATCTCATACCTGCAGCCCATGAAGAGGATCATGGCCATTTCCTCCCAAGTATACCACATTTTACCCTGATCCTCTCCTCTCTAGTAGACCACTTTTTACCCTGATCCTCTTCTCCCTGCATGCCCTAGGGTGGATAAGAGATGGGCCTGGGTCCTCCTCTGACTGCTCAGAGTCAGTCTCCACCCAGGAGCATGACAGCATGTTTTACACCTATGTATTTATTGGTGAAATAACATCCAGGAGTGCAGCGCAAAACAATGCTTGCTTTTTCCTTCTGTTCTGTCCATGTTCCATTGAGTGCAGTGCCCACAATTAAACAACCAATCATATAGATGATAGTCAAGTTCATTGCTCAATTTACTTTTCTCCTTAGATCAATCCACAATGATGCCTTTGATTAATTTATACCTGATACATATCTACAATTCTATTTAAATAACATTGGTAGGCAGAAATCCAAAAAATTAAGAGTCTATCCTCAAGTCATTTTTGTAGATGTACCTTATGGATTTCTTCCTGATGATCGGCATTATTCATATGCAGTACATGACATTCCATCATGAATGTCATTCATATTTGAAAATAAATATATAAACTCTCAGAATGCTTAAATGCCTACCAGAGAGCTGCATATTGCAGATATACCAGAAGGGATATTTTTAATCAGTTGTTTAGAATCCTCAGTAGAAGGACAGGTAGCTTCTATAAAGTTGGTATTCAGTTAAATACTGAGGGTTAATGAAGGAAGGAAGGAAGGAAGGAAGGCTTCTCATTCTTCTAATCATGTAATTCTTCCCAGAAGTTTCATGAATTTCTGTTTATTTCAAATTTGCCCATTGATCAATCATCAAAGATGAGAAAGTCTTGGAACAAAATGGAAAGCAGGATTGATTAGAGAAGGAGTTTCTCTTCCCTTCCAAGAATCACATTTCTTTCTTTTTTCTTCCTTCCAGTTCACTCTGCAATAAATATGGGCTATTTGTGGTTGTATAGAGTGATACAATGTTTGTGTTATGTTTGGAAGGGTTAGAGGAGGTGTCAGAAAGGAATGAGTGTGTCTCTGAAAGTTGAAGTATTGCTCGCCCATGCCCTATAATTAGGATACTTTAAAAATGGAAAAATTATGGAGCTCATAGAAGTGACATTAGTTCTGATGTTTTCAGTTCAATGCCTTCTAGTCTGCATGCCTGAGGAGAGAACTACTTGAAGAAATTGAGGGGGATAAAATATGAATAGGATTGACAAACAAAAGAGTGTACTTTATTAGATGGTAGGCAGAATCTAATGATAATTATCAAGCCTATAAATGAGATATCCCAGGACATCAGTGTGAATGTATCATTTATCTTTATTGAATTTGATCGGAAGGGATACACCAGTTGATGCGGTTTTAAAATTCAAAATAAAAATGGGTACTTTATTATCTTTTCTCTCTTTGAGCTTTTGTTTATGTTCTCTTCTTCTCTTAATACACAAGGCAAATTTATATTAAACCAAAGAGGAAAAAAAGCCAAATAATTAATGGAATTATTAATGTATGGAAATATATTAATTCACTCTCTAAAATGTCTCAACTGCATTCTTATCTGTTGACCACAATTTTACTGAAATCAGCCAGTTCATGATAAATTAACATGACTGCCTTTCAGTGCCTGCTGTTACTTCTCTGTTTTATGAAATAATCTGAGGTCTGGAAATCGAGTTTGAAAATGCTTAATTAATGCATCTGCATGATTACAGATGTGATCTGCCTATAAATGTCATATTCTATGTAGATCTTCACTGATGCTGAACCTGTCTATAAATAAATGTACTAAAGAAGCAAACAGATTCACTGCACTCACATAAGCATTTATCTGAATGCAAGATTGAGTGCAGTGTTATCTACTTCCAAGTAGAACATAGCATATTTGCCAGCACCACATCATGTATTTATTTGGTCCTGAATTTTTTTCAGCATTTTTACATTATATATTCTGCTACATATTGAAATACAAAACACAGTATTTTCTTTAAAAAAGGAAATAAAGTTTGGCTAACTTGTTCTTTCTTTTGGAAAAGAAGTTATTGAATGTGCTTGCTTTTCCATTACATAGTTACATTGTTACTTTTCCATTATATGGTTGAAAAAAAGAGTCAAATGGATTTTTTTGCACCATATTAACCAATTATATTAATCCACCAGGAAAACAACCCTGAATTTAAAAAATCTTCCCCTATAACACTCTTGCACATTTTTTTTTTAAAAATATTACCTTTATTGTCAGAGTACAACATGTGTACAATGAGATTGGATGAGCCTCCCTTCATGCATCCCCCCCAACACAACACACAGTGAGGACAGAAGCCCCTAACTCAGTCCTAATCTTATTACACCTTGTTGCACAACACCCCGGCCCTGCAAGGCTATCATACTGTGCAGGTAGTCCTCAATTTACAACCAGAATCAAGCCCAACATTTCTGTTGAGAAATTTGTTAAGTGAGTTTTGTCCCATTTTACTATCTTTCTCACCACAGTTGCAGGATGAATTCCTGCAGTTACTGTTAGTAGCACGGTTGTTAAGTGAATCTGGCTTCCCCACTGACTTTGCTTATCAGAAGGCCACAAAAGGTGAACACATGTCCTTGGATTTCAGCAACAATCATAAATATGAACCCGTTTCCAAGTGACTGAATTTTGATCATCATGGGGATGCTGCAAAGGCTGTAGCTATGAACAAATGGTCATATCACTTTTTTTCTGTGTTCTTGCAACTTTGAATGGTCACTAAATGAATTGTTGTAAGTTGAGGATTACCTGTATATCCCTACCTATGTTCTCAGTAAATCTGTTTGGCTCTTCTATTTTAAAGTTAAATTATTTTAGAAAATAGTCTTCTTTTCAGGTAAATACCATATTTTAGCCACATGTTGCTCCAGGAATCTGATTATTCTTTCAAGCCACATTTGCCTCAACAGATCCCAATCCAATAGATCTAGAGCAGGTGTGTCAAACTCATGTTGTCACAACGACATCAGAGGTGGTATTCAGCCGGTTCTGACTAGTTCTGCAGAACCAGTAGCAGAAATTCTGAGTAGTTCGGAGAACCAGCAAATACCATCTCTGGATGGTTTTTACAGTATCCTTCCTGGAGGATTTTACATTATCCTTCCCTACCAAGCCATGCCCACAGAACCGGTAGAAAAAATTTGAATCCCACCACTGAGCGGCATCATCACATGACATATTGGGACTTTTTCCTCCTTCGCTAAACTAGATGTAGGCGTGTGTGACACATCTGGCCCACAGGCTGGGAGTTTGACAGCCCTGATTAGAGCAGTGAAAATACACTAATAAGATAAACACAGGACCTGTTGTAATAACAGTCTCATATTTACAAAAATTACATTTCTGAAATCATCTATTAAAGTATCACTAGCTTATTTTTAGTTGTAGAAGATAGTAAGTCAACAATGTTAATTATTAGAGTATACACTTATTCAGAAGTTCCTTACTTTTCAAAAATTTTTAAATTTGTCTGTGAAAGAGTATCTCTTTTGAAGTTCTTTCTGTACCTTTTGCATTATTTTGGTAGTTTTTATTTACATATAATTGTGTCCAGATCATGTGAATTATGGCAGTTTCACAAAAATGATAATTTATTGGCTGTAAAGGTGCTGAGAAATGAGTATCAGTTATGTAATTTGTGCTGCTTTGGTGACTGCTTTTTCAGAATATATCTGCACTGTTTCAGTTTCATAAATATATAGAGATTCATACGGATATAGTTTAAAGTGTATGTAACAGTGGGAGCAGAATGCTTACAAGGACTATATTTTCTTGAAAATAAATAAATAAAGGACAGACTTAAAAAGGGGGCAAATTTGAATAGATAAGGACAAAAAATGTAATTGTTTTTGTTTATTAATCTGCTTTACAAAGGAAATTTCAAAAGCAAAACCAAAATTTTTTTTTACAAGAATGCATATTCTAACAAAAATATCCAAAGCAAACAGTATAGGTAAATTTATTTAACAATGAAAACACAAGTCTTTACTCAATCTCAGACATATCAGATGATAAGCAAATATCTAAAATGAATTATCCAAGCACTTATGCACAACCGTACATCTGTCCAGAATGTCAATTAGTGTGACACATTTTATCATGATGATGCAATCATTATTTTTACAGTGTTCTTATATGTGTAAGTATCATGTCTGAATTACCAGCATAGATTACACAGATCTTTTCTTTTCCTCTGAAGAGTTCCTATTTTGTATAGATCAGATCAAATCAAGTTTATTACTGTCAAAGACCAGAGACCAGAACAAATGAAAACACTCAAGAAATTTCTAGCTAAAATTATAGAATAAAGTAATAAATAACAGATAAAATATGTATTAAATTTGGCATTCAATCTAGCAGTTATATGTGGCCTAACACTATACTATAATATCAGTCCTTAAACTCAGGAGTTCTGGGGTGCAGTGGGCTTTGCCCAGGGAGCCTGGGCAACCAATTGCCTAAAGAGGAATGAACTGGCCTAGGTTGGAGATGGAGCAAGTTAAAATTCTGTGCCGATCATTCGTGGATATAGAGCAAATTATGCAAGTAACAGTTGTGAAATGGGTTCTTCCAAGTCTCCATCTTCTTGCTTTGCAAAAATTGTGACATCCTTTGTCTGGCTCAACTCTCAGCTACCAAACTTTCAGCATTTCCAGATAACTGGCTTTGAACACAAATGCTCAGCTTGAGACCTCAGCATTCCTCCCTTTGTTTTCATCACCTCCCACCCCATTCTCCCCAGTCTAATGTATCAACTCATTAGACTGGCATCTGTGTTAAGTCTGATAAATAGATCACAAGATATTTTCTTTTCTATCTCGGCTGAAAACCAGACCAAAAATATTGTAATAACAACATCTAATAGTGTGAGCCAAAAATCCATTTTTCATTAAACATATTAGGACAGCTGGTAAACAATAAGTACAAGAAGAACTTCTGCTTTTAGGAACTTATTCTTGATAGAGGAATTGATTGGTCTGATGTCTGTTCTCATACCTTTAATCTATCTTCCAGATACTCATAAATTTTGAATTAAGCTTTTTTATGACTCTTATAAAAGAAAATTGGTGTTATTCACTGAAAACAAATGTGACAGGCATTTCTTTTTCTACCATGGAATGTCAGAACTACACAACACTTTTTCTGCTTCTTAAGAAGAGCACCAGACATTTTTTCTTAGTTGCTTCAGACCCAGGGACAAATACCAAACACTGCAATACTTGTAAAATGTCAAAGGTAGATAATTAGGTGCTTAGAACTGTAACATAAAATACACTTTCACGAATACAATTTCAGCAACTATTTTAATAGCTATCTGCAATTAGGTTCTTGATCTTGTACAGTATATATTCCATATCTTAGCTCAGGTGCCCCTAATCTTTTTGATGGCTGGCACATTTGGAATATTAAGTATATATTGTGGGTGTGCTTGCAGAATGAGTGCCATGATCTGCCTGCCTGCCTGCCTATCTATGTATCTATCTATGTATCTATCTATGTGTCTGTCTGTCTGTCTGTCTGTCTGTCTGTCTGTCTGTCTGTCTGTCTGTCTGTCTGTCTGTCTGTCTGTCTGTCTATCTATCTATCTATCTATCTATCTATCTATCTATCTATCTATCTATCTATCTATCTATCTATCTATCTATCTATCTAGGGTAGAGTCAGGGCAACTGGATGGAGCTAAGAGCTTATTGGCCGGATGCCCTTCCTGACAACATGAGGAATTCTCAGAGATATTTTTTTCTTTGCGCTCGGGGAGAGAGAAACATCTGCTGCTACCTGAGATTGACTCTCAACCTTTGGAACAGGAGGCAATTAGCTTCACCGCTAGGCCACCGCACTGCCCGCATATCTATCTGTCTATCCATCCATCCATCCATCCATCCATCTATTATTTGAAACATTTGCAATGTTGTCTATCTTAAACCAAATTCTGGCTTTCAGCCAAGAATAAAACAACGCATACATAATAAAAATAAAACCAATAAACAAAAAAAATGACATCCATAAATGGTTAAGGCATTGGGGTAGAAACTGGGAGACTATGAATTCTAGTCCCATTTTAAGACCCTGTCACACTGCACCAACGGGTGCAAAGAGGATGTAAAACGGACAAAAAAGCTCGCCATACGTTGGTTAACGCGATGTACTCACTGCCTCCGAGCAACTGTTTATTGACGTTTCATCCGCTCAGAAAGTTTTGAGCTGCTCAAAACTTTTGCGTGGAAAATGTATCCAATTCGTCCGTTCTGCATCCGCTACGCATCCGCTATGCATCCGTTCTGCATCCGTTACGCATCCCCTATATCCGCTAGGCATCGTTACGCATCCGTTACGCATCCGCTATATCCGCTAGGCATCCGTTACGCATCCGCACAACTCGCATCCACTCGGACGCAGGGAGGAAGCAGAACAGATGCAGAACGGATGCAGAACGGATGCAGAACGATGCAGCACGGAAACAAAGCATTTATAACGGAAAAAACGTTCGCAGAGGGGACCTATCTCAGATATTAAGGATGTCTACAGGATGCCTGAGAGATGCCTACAGGATGCAAAGGGACACCTATACTGCCTATAAAAAGGGGAGCAACACATCTGGATCTCACTTTCAGACCAGCAGCTCAGCTGTGCAGACCTCTGCAGCCTTCATCTGACTCTTGCTCTTCCACAGCATCCAGTCACGTCAACTGTGGATCGTAACACAGTCCTTTTGGCAGCACCATCCTTCTGCAACAATGCGAAGCCATCTACAGGCTCTTGTGAACTCTACTACGGGAAGAAAAGGAGGCGGCCAAGAAGCGTCTGGGTCGAAGATGGATCAGGAGAAGAGCAGAGTATGGACTGTACAACAAGCTGATGGTGGAGCTCAAGAACGAAGACCCTCGTACATTCCAGAACTTCATGAGGATGCCTACCCATGTTTGATGAAGTTGTGCAGCGCTGGCACCCAGGTTGACCAAGGCAAACCAACTTACGGCCCAGCCTGGGCTCAAGGTGGCACTCACTCTGCGCACCTGCCTCAGGGAACACCTACAGGAGCATGCAGTACGGCTGGAGGGTGCCAGACAACACCATCAGCATTGTGGTCAGAGAAGTGGTGCGGCATCATCGAAGAATACTGCAGGAGCTCCTCCAGTGCCCTCCACTGATGAAGGATGAGAAAGTTGCAGAGCAGTGTATTAGAGGTGGAACTTCCCCACACCGTTGAAGTCATAGATGGCAAGCACGTGGCCTGCAAAGCACCACCCAAGTCGGCTGCCACTATTTCAACTACAAGGGCTTCTTCAGCATCGTCCTCTTTTGCCATGGTCGATGCTGACTACAAGTTCATGTACATCGATGCTTCAGGCAGCGGCTCATGTTCAGATGCCCAGGTATACAATGCCAGTGACCTCAAGGAGGAGCTGGAATGCAACCTCATCGTGGCTTCCCAGATCCAGAACCCAGCCCAACAACACACAAGATGTGCCTACTTCATCATGGGGATGATGCCTTCTCCCTCACAACCTACCTCATTAAGCCCTCCACTTCCAGACTCCTCACCGTGAAGAGAGGTCTTCAACTACAGGCTGTCCAGGGCAAGGCGGGTGTGGAGAACGCCTTTGGCATCCTGGCCAAAAGGCTCCAGGTACTTCTCACACCATGCAGCATCACCAGAGACATGAGGATGATCGTGGAAGCTTGCTGCATCCTGCACAATCTCATGCGCACCCCTACCCAGTGCTGCAGAACAGGCTCGTGGACCTCAGCAAGGCAATGGGGACATGGAGCCTGGGAATGGAGCAAGGGCGAAACCTTATAGAACTGAGGGTGTGCAAGGCCCAACAGAGCCTCACGTGAGGGAAGAAGCAGCGCAACCTCCTGAAACACTGGTGCAACTCCCAGCTGGAGCGGTGGAGTGGCAAGACAGGATGGTAGATGCTTAAAGGATGCTTCCTTCAGCTGTCTCATCACACGGATGAGATTGGCCATGTATGTTGGGGTGGGCCTACAATGAACAGGGTGTTTAATAAAGAGTTTGTGTTGTGTTGACGTGTGGATGATTATTACATTATTATTATATAAAGGTCATAGTGTGGCACCAGGGAGGCTGGACCATACAGTCCACTATGCTTGCACTGGAGGCTTATCTATCCACTGCTATCTTAACCCATCCCACAAGCATGCAAAGGCTTAAACCAATTCTAAAAAGTTTCACCAAGACTTTATTAAAAAAAAGAAATGAAGCAAGTGTGTGGAATCAAAGAATAACTTTATTGAACAAAAGCTGTAAAAGAAAAATGACCCAAGTCAAGTGTCCAAATAAAGTCACAGGTAGCCAGCTACCCAGTCTCTGGCATCTTATTGGTCACTTGGAGGTGTGCCCAGTCTCAGGGGTGAAGGGTCCAGGTACTGTGGAGGTGGGTGGTGCTGGAGTGCTGGTCTGTATCGTCATTGGAGTGCCTGCCCCGAGAGGACAACAGGGGACGGTGTGTTGAGGAAGCTCTCAGACAGCTGGCTCAGACCCGTGATGCTGAGAGGTCCTTCCTCCATGCCATGGGGTGTCAGCCCCAGTACTGATGAGAGATGTACTGAGGCCGGGCTGGCTGTGGGGTGGAGGAAGGAGTAGTGTAGTGGGGCTGTCTGTCTGGAGCTGGGTGAGGACTGGCGTGGTGGCATCGCTGTCGTCAGTGGCATCATTGTTGTAGTTGCATCGGTGCATCAGTGGACCGCTGGCAATGGTGTCGCCCGATGACTCTGTGCCTGCTGCTGGACCTCCTGGTAGCCATAGCCCTGGTAGGTGAGGACTGTGGAACCTGGAATGGGAGGACATCACCTGGAGTGGAGTGGAGGAGCAGACTGGACTGGGTGGGAGCAGGTTCCTCTGGATCTGGAGGGTTGTGAAGTAGCTCGGTGATCTGGTCCTTCACACACCTGGTACTGGGTCCTCCATGTTCCTGAGGGTCTGGTTGACATAGGTGAGGAAGGGCTTGGCGTTGGAGGATGAGGAGTGGCTGACCAGCTGAGAGAGGAGATCTATGCTGATGCGGATGGTGTCCCTGCCTCTCAGCAGGACAGTGTGGCTTTGCCCCTCTGCTGTCTGGCTCTCTGCCTTTCTGTGGAGGTGGAGCTGGGGTGGTGGATGCGGCTACGACTGTGGTGGACTCGATGTCTCTTTCTCCACCACACCAGGGAGTGCTCCACACAGTCCACCATGGTTACAACAGCTGTCCGCGGGTTCTCTGCCGTGGCACGCTCCACAAAAATCTGCCTGGAGACAGGGACTGACTCCTCGGCTGGAAGAGTACTGGGTCTCAGCAGGCTCCGGAGACAGAGGGTAGACAGAGGGGCTCCTGGTGCTCCTCAGTGGTGGATCTCACCCTAGGAAGCTGCACGCCATGACGTAGGTCTCTCTGTCCATCAGCTAACCGTGGCTGGCCAGATTTCTTCAGGTGCAGCTTCCCGTACCAGGTGTGCATGTGCTTCCCCGCCGAGGAGCACTCCCGAACTGTAACCATACTCTCCGCCTCTCTCTCCAAGCAGCCTGCTTACTTTTGGTGTCCCTGTACAGCCGGTGTCCCTTCCGCCACAGATAGTCATTCTTTCTCAGCCACTCCAGCAACTCATCCTCGTGTTCCTCCTCAATGAAGTGTTGCCTCCTCTCCCGTCCCGGCATACCCCTTTCCTCCTTTGGCAGGACAGCATGGCCCTCATCAGAGGGCTCCCAGGTGGTAGGGTGCTCCTCCACACCACCAGCAGCACCAGCAGGATCATCATCATCATCATCAATCATACCAGCAGGATCATAATCATCATCATCAGCAGCAGCAGCAGGACCAGGATCATCATCAGCAGAGTAAGCACAGGAGCCCCAGAGCATCACACCAGGAGCCCAGCAGGACCAGGAGCACGAGCAGGACCAGGAGCATGAGCAGGACCAGGAGCACGAGCAGGACGAGCAGGATGAGCAAGTCCAGGAGCACGAACAGTATGAGCAAGTCCAGGAGCATGAGCAGGACGAGCAGGACCAGCAGCAGCTTCAGCAGAGTATGCAGCAGCAGAAGCACCACCACCAGGAGCAGCTTCAGCAGAAGCTCCAGCACCAGAAGAGTGAGCCCGAGCATCAGAAGCCCAGCAGAAGCAGAGTCAGGGACAGGGGCGGGAGGGTGGCTCTGTGCTCTGCCATGGATGGCGGCAGGTTGCTGAGACTTTCACTTCTTCCCCATGGTTGTGGGTTGCTGGCTGGCAGGAGGCTGGCAGACACCAAGGCTGGCAGGAAGCCTGCCAGGAAGGCAGGCAGGCAGGCAGGCACCAAGGCTGGCAGGCAGACTGGCTGGCAGGGAGGCGGAAGGCAGGCTGGCAGCAAGGCTGGCAGGCAGGCAGAGAGCAAGGCTGGCAGGGAGGCTGGCCAGGAGGCTTGAGGCAGGCTGGCAGAAAGGCTGGCAGCAAGGCTTGCGTGTAGGCATGCAGGCAGGGCAGGCAAGGACTCGATGTATTCTGCAGCCAGGTCTTTCCTCCGATGCTGGCCATGTCGAGCTTGCTTCCCTTTATATTGCGTGGCTTACTGCAATGTACCCCCGCGCATGCGCAATTAACGCCAGGCGATCCGTTAGGCTTCCCGCTGTGCATCGCTAGGCTTCCGGCTGTGCATGACCGCTTCATCCGGCTGCCGGACGTCCGATCTGCATCCCCGTTCATCCGTTCCGTGTCCACTTTGCTGAGGCCCCCTGGATAGCCCTGCAGATGTGGCCAATCCACTTCCTACCACTTCCATCCCTAAGGCTTACACGTTCCGCATCACGCTTTTCCCAGTCTTGCCCTCGTCGCCCTCCCCCATCTGTGTTTATCCGCTCCAAGTTCATGCCAAATTTTTGCCCCTTTGGTAGCGGATAACAACGGATGGAACATTTTGCTCATCCGTTGTGTCCGTTTTGCATCCATTGGGCAGTGTGACAGGGCCTTTAGGTATGAATCCCACTGGATAACCTTGGGCCAGTCACTCTCTTTTATCTCTTGTAAGGAAGCAAGGGCAAGCCATTTCCAAAACAAAAAACAAAAAACAAACCTTGTCAAGAAAACTGCAAGGACTTGTCCAGGCAGCTGCCAAGACTCAAAGGCATAATAATATAACAATAACCACAACAAACCAGAGTCTCCCCATCTCTTGCTTGATTTGTATTTGAATCGAGATAAAGCTTATATATAAGAGATAGTGAATGGCTTTACACTTCACAATAAGTTAAACAAGTCCCATTGTGGTTTAACATGTTTGACTCCAGCTGATGTGTGGCTGATTTTACAGACTATTACTAAATATTAAAACAGATCAGTCTGTTTCCTTCCAGGACTTAGCCAGAAGGAACATGTGGCATTCTTAATGAAAGGACTGCATTAGCTCTCACTAGTTCCTGGATTCCATTCAATCAAGTTTCTGACTTTTTGATGATTAAAAGTGTAAATGATTTCCAGTCCCACATAGAAATTCCCCATGTCTTTTAATTCAGGCTTTTTGCTCTGGTCTGGTTGGTCTGAATTTTATCTGGGTACCATAGAAGACTAAATCAGTTTCAGCAATAATACCTGAATTTTGTCTTGCAAATCTTCAAAATTGCAGAGATAACTTTGGACTTAGAATGTTTTATTTTCCGGTAAAAGTTTTTAAAATTAAAAAAAGCCATTTTACAAATAGAAAGTGGCTTGGGTTGATCTTCCTGTCTTTAGCAATTACTATGAGCCACTCAGACTTCATGAAGGATAGGATATATGTGTTAACAATAACAGGGTTATACCCAATTAGAAATCTTTACTATCAGACATGTTTTCTGAACAAGAGGTACTCTAATTTTCCCTGTCACTCACCAGTCTTCTATATTCCCATAACATTTTTCTTGAGGTTTGAGATATGGAAAGGGGAGGGGAGGCTGTATCAGCCATCTGTACAATATGTTATGCTCACCTACACAAGGTAATCAGTAGATGTCGTTAAAATAATTTTGCATTTGGATAATTAAAACAGGATGTAATTGTTCTCAATTTTCGTATCACTTCAGTGTTGAATATTATTTACAGTATAATCCTGTAGTACCAGGAAAATGCCACTGGATGATATTACACTGAGGTATGAACTTATGCTTCAAGTAAAATGTGGTGTCTTAATGATCTCTGGTCTTAGAATATTTTGTAAATATGTATTAGAGTTTCATCTTTATTCAACAATTGCTGATCAGTTAAAAATCTTTAGTATCAGAATGATATCAATTTTATTTCTAGAGTTGGAAGGGACCTTGTAGGTCATCTAGTCCAATCCCCCACCCAAGCAGGAGACTCCACACCATTCCTGACAGATAGCAGTCCAGACTGTTCTTGAAAGCTTCCAGTGTAGGCAGAGCTCAAGAGTGTGGTCAAACACATCTTCAATCTGGAGTCCCTTCACCCCCAAAAGAGACCTAAGTCCACTCCCTTTGAAGTCTGTTGACTCTTATCTGATTCCAATTTATGCTGACTATTAGTAGACCAGATTCTTGTGTATAAGTAGCATGGAATAAAATAGTGCTTTTGAACACCTTCCTGCCTCCTGGTTTCTTGTCCATGACAATAATTGCTATTCACTAATAGTTTATATTTTCAATTTAAAATATTTATATATGATATTTATATACATTCAGAAAAAATAATTTTTGGATAGTTAACAATAATCCATAAAAATGAGAATATAAGTCTAATAATACATATTTTGAAATGGGAATAATTTTGTTCATAATTTCCAATTATTGGAACTCAAACTTGCAAGTTATATTATTTCTGAACTGGACAATTAACATCTCTGACAGGAATTATAATATATAGAAGCAGCTTTCAAAGATGAATACAGTAGAACCTCTAGTCACAACCATAATTCATTCCATAACTTTGGTCGCAACCCAATTTGGCTGAGACCCGAACCTAATGTTGGAAATTTGGCGCTTACAAAAAAATTGATGCGGAAGGGGAAATTGGCTGCAAAATTTTGGGGGGAGGTGAATTTTTTGGTTGGAACCCAATTTGGCCATGGTCAGAAGTGTTCATGACCAGAGATTCTGCTGTATATATATTTTTCTTTCTGTGTGTAAATTCAGTGAAGTATTTATTCTTCAAAACAAAACAAAAAATCAGGGCAGCATATATGAATGTCAAATACACTTTATTGTTGGTAATGGTCAGGAATCTATTTTGATACAGACAGAAATACAGAGAGCACGTTTCAAGTTTTGCCATCATGACTCCCATTTCTCATCAATTTGCTAGTTCTATAAAACAGAGTGCTATATATAGGAAGGAACTGTAATTAAAAATAATTCACAACACAATTCTCCAGAGGAATATGCCTGACCCACAAAAGTTGGGATTTTTCTCCTGTGTTATCTGTTGCATTGTGGGAAAAGGAGACATGAGACCCAGTTGATTTTTCTCTTTTTATTTTCTCTTCAGGAACTGAACTTGCGGAACCATGGCAGCCTTTATATAGCTGGCTGCTCGCGGCTCACGGCCAATGACGGCTTGTCAAAATTCCTGCCGTCTGGACCAGCCTATCTGAGGTAAGTATGCAGATATCTAACACCCCTCCCCATGTGGTCCAGTCCGACCAATCAGGTCTCACCTATGTTACGCAGTCACATAAATAGATGGGGCTTTTGTGGTTTCGACTGGACCTGCGCAATTCAGTTGTGAGTTCATCTCTGGATGTTCAGACGGGATTGCTGCTTTTCCTGTCTTCTTCTGTGGAGCCTCCTGGAAGGTAGAGTCGGCCCTGCTGCTCCCGCCAGGCCTTTCCTGGCTGGTTGAGTTGGCTCGGCTGTTCCCGCCAGGAGTGGTTTCTTGATGGTTCTCCGAAGCCTGCTCCAGTCTCCCCACGTTGTCTTCTACTCTGGTTCCAGGTCCGTGTTTGTGAATTCTAATCGGGGCTAGTGTTAGCATTGGTTATTGTATCATTGTTAGGGTTTGTTTTGTTACTTCTCTTATTTGAGGAGGGTCTTC
>BHFT01030530.1:0-26544 GCA_004320025.1 Laticauda laticaudata | reverse complement strand
AGACAAATTGGATCTATCCAACATTTTTTAAAAGAAACCTATCCGGGTGTTGAGTAATTCAGAATCTGGGAGAGCAAGTTGTTCCAAGCCTGCGATTAATGTTCCTAATCAGAATTCTCCTAAGTTCTCTGTGCTTCTCTTCGTATATTATTTGCCTGTAAACCTTAGGTTTATCCCATTGCTTTCTTGGCCTGCTTTCAAGTGCTTGGGAATAGCTTGACCCACCTCCTTCTTCCCTGTGGCACCCCCTCATTACATTATTTGGCCAATAATGGGAAAGAGCTGCTAGTCCATGTGGAATAACACCAAGGTTCCTTATTCCAACCAATCTCTTGGTCCTTTTGTTCTCTAAAATATTTATTTCCTATAAGAACAATACACCCGTAAGAGGATTATCACCATAGCGAACAAGTTTCTGCACTTTCACTATCGATGTCTTTACTAGAGCAATTTCACAACCCAAGGCACCGTCTACCCTAGTTATACTCTCGTCTTTTCGTGCTCCGTTTGCTAACTTGTGCCACTACATGATGGAATCCTCTACGAGTCCAGTAGTTTGATCACCCCTAAACATGCTTATTATGAATGTAAGTAAATTGCAAGCGCAGAGAGATCGACAACGAGAAAAATAATCTCAATTCAAACAAACTGTGGCAAGAGGCAGCAATAACTGTTAGGCACTAACTTAACCCAGCGATTCAGCCAGCCCCGGTTTCATACCACCTTCGCTAAATCACAATGGAAGGTGATAAAGTAGGGGAACAGCGTTGAATCGTTTGTATCTGGATAGGCCCTGGGTTCATACTTGAAATAAAGACCGAAAGTGCCGCATTAGCAATCGAAGAGGCACGGCGACAAAAATATTCGAGATTGGGCAAGGCCATGGATGAGAGCGCCTACAGACACCAAGATAATTAGCGGACCATTGCGGTTTGATGCGGACCGACGCAAGTCATTCCTCTGTTTCAGTCTCATTTTATCCCTAGGACTCAAAGATCAGCTGTGTTACCAGAAAGAGTAGGAACAGAGGAGATAGAGGCTGTGCTCGTACACACTGGCTAACATCATGGGAAAGGTGAGGTTCATTGCACCTTCTTACAATCTCGAACAGATATTTTAGAGCCTTTCTGGGACAAAAATAGCTAAGCTTATACCATAATCACTCGTCCTCCCCATTTGCCTCGCTCGTCCCGGTGCTGCCAGCAACCGATGTCACTATGCCTATAAGGCATCCGGTACTGGGCATTTTAGAATAGATCAGGGAAACAGTTCTTTTCATCTGCTGCGTTGTAAGGCGGTGAAGAAGGCGCAATGGGAGGGGCCTGAAGTTATGAATGTAAAAACCTAAAACTATTTCTTTCTGCTCTTAACCGGAGAGGCTGCCCCCAGACCTCACTCAGCTGAGGAGTCAATCTAGCCATTTCTGATCGCCCCCTCGATACTCGCTGTTAGCCTTTTCGTGTTATTAGGTTGTCAGTGAGAATGCATACCTGGTCACGTTTCAATTGGTGTTTGAATGAGTCTGGTTGCTTGTCTGTAGTTTGGCAGCAGGGGCGGTTCCCTGAGTCTGCGGGTGGGGGCGGTTATGATTGTAGATAAGAGGGAAGCGACAACTCATCCCAATGCCGTTCAAGCCACCCTGCATTCGCCCTAACTGCTGCTGCACTCGCAGCGGACCAGAGACTACTGACGGCACCAAGCGCAGCCTGCACCGGCGGGAGAGCGAGATCCAGTCGCTGGTCGATGCTCCGCCAGTGTCTCAGTCTCGCCAGATGGGAGGAATGCGGGGAGGTGGCCTCAAGCATTGCACCGCACTTTTTGCAGGGGGATCATGGAGAGCGGGCTAGAGACAGCACCTGAATGCATTTATTCCAAGTTCTGACATTGGCAAAATCGCAGATCCCCTGGACTAAACCGGTTGCCCTTACGGCGATGAAGGAAGCAAAAAATCAAGCCTGCCGCTTGTGTCCATGCTCCGAATGCCCCGGACCAATATTACAGTGGCGTAGCGACAGGCGTCTGTGGCAGGATCTTGTAGCATATGCCTCATGTATGAAATTATTTTGACGCCGGAGGAAGGCACTGCCCCGGCAACCAAGAGCATGGACGAAGAGATTTTCTGGGAAAATACAGTGTCGGAACGGAGCCGGCAGAGACTCGACTCAGTCTAAGATGTGGCACCGAGGGACCCTAAACAGAATGTACCAGGGAACGGGGTTGGGGTGCGTGGGCGAAGGTAGATGGCAGGAGGAGCGAAACCGTTTCGATGACGCACAGGATACGTGCTCAAATGACAACTACGTGCATATGAAGGAGGACGCGACCCATGTGTGGAGCGTGAATGCAAGACCTGCACTGGTCCGCGTATGCCTCGCCGGCGTGATGCCCAGCACAGCTCATGGACCATATGACGGAGACAATCGGTGGTGCTGTAATCGGAGATATGCACAAACCGAGAACTTAGGAAGGATGGTGGCTTAATGACTCCCAGAAAGAAACTCCACTGCTGCGACCTTTGCGGTTAGCGGTTAGAATTCCACCATCTCTATAGAAAGCTTAAAGAAAAAAGGCGGAGTGATGAAACACTTTCGAGCTGATTTGCCACGGTGATGTTTACCAGGGACATAGCGATAGTGGCCTGGACGTACCAACTCATCCGCCTATATGAGCGAACAACCGGGGAGCGGGGTGTCGAACCATCCTTGATTTCATAGTGCGCTATCGCACGTTACCACAGGCGCCCCTCGCGCTGCTAAGAATGCTACTGCCAAGCCCACAGAGAGGTTCAGTGGGTGACAATAAAAATGAACCATACAAATAACAAATGCCTGTGCTGCTAATAATTTCCCCTGTGGAGCGCTGGTTCGCGAGCTTGGCTCTGTACCCGTATCTGCTCGGCGTCAGTTCGAGTGGAGGGAGGGCGGGGCCTCGAGGCCATAGAGAAAGGGTAACAAAGAACATGACACTTAGCGGCGGATTCTGGAAGTGAACATACATGGACACCGATCTTCACCCGCATCTCTTCATAGAGGACAAGAAGCATAATAGACTGGATGCTAGGCGTCATTACAGAGTGGACCGCGCGCCAGCCCGGAGGATGGAACTTAGTCAATGAAAAGTCAGCTCTACAATGATTCATCTTCAGGAGGGCGGGAAGTATAGAACTATACTAGAGAGCTCAAAAAAAAAACCGACAGCCCTGCGATGGAAGGATTAAATCGTGAAAGCGAGCTATTATGAGAGGCTGAATTATATTCCGACACCAAACAATATGTGTGCTAGAAGCCCTAAATTGAAAGGTAGAAGCTGGGCGGTTTAAGAAGGAGTAATACAAGAGGAGAGTCTGGTCCCACACGCTGCCCTGCAGACTGAATTAGGATGAATGCTGCTCTACGCCGTACTCTGATACAAAACCTTTTGAGTCAGGGAATATGAATGGTCACAATCGCGATGCGGTTCAAGACGTATAGTGATCTTGTGGGAGGACACTGCCTGTGACGTGATTTTTCCCATCAATTGAGCAGACCCACCCCCGTCTGGGGGATCGTGCGCTTTGCCTACCCCTAACAGCAGTTCAGAATAGGTAAGCAATTCCTTGCCTGCTTATTTCTTGTGCATGATATTAGAGGCTAAGACAACTATCTCATTAAGCACCTGAGTCCAGTGACGCAGTTCGGCATCCAAAAGATAGAAAAGAAAGAGCAAGAGCTCCTCCCTGAAGCGAGCTGCTTGGGATTCGTATAGTATTTTACCCTACGATGTTTGTCAACATGTTTTGCCAGGTTAAGACAGAACAATTATCATGCCAAACAGTTTTCAATGGTTGATGAACAGGATGTTAGTTTGCACTGATTAATATTTCTGCATTGGTATCAGGCTTTTAAAAGTTCTCGCGTTATCATCCCTACAAATCAATGATCAAAAGATTTACATCTTTGTTATGAATTATAACTGAGCTGTAGGGTCTGGGTGAACACTGAGGTAGTCTTGAAGCTTTTTCTTCTTCTCAAAACACAGTTAGCTAGCCTATTGGGTGTGTTATACCTCCTATCGAACGATAATAAGTCCCTTTGATCATTTCCATATTGCACTCCCTTATCTAGGATTGGGCCGGTACAAAAAACGTGTCATCTCGCGTATTCCATCCGCATTCCAGCTTATCTACCATATCTGCCTCCCATTGCAACAGAGTTA
Source organism: Laticauda laticaudata (assembly GCA_004320025.1). NCBI lineage: Eukaryota > Metazoa > Chordata > Lepidosauria > Squamata > Elapidae > Laticauda > Laticauda laticaudata. The sequence goes on along the minus strand of BHFT01030530.1, from coordinate 22,350 downwards.
AAGATGCAGCCGAGTTCAAGACTAACATAAAGAAGCGTCATTTGTGCCTTACGTTTGTAATAACACAAGATAAGCGTACTTTCGCCATTTCGGAGGTTCATAACCTGCTTCTGATGGGTCGGGGCTGGGAGCATGACCAATGTCACGGACTTTAGGAAATGGAAGGTCCCCTAAACTGAACCATGAAAAAGAATTTGAGAAGGTAAAACGCATCATCAAAAGTAATGCTGGAGTGTGTGGTGTGCGCAGATCTTCAGCATTTTTTTCAGACCCATCGCAATAAAGTCTAGAGTGTCGACTCTATCGGAATGTCGGTCCAAAATAATTTTTAAACAATCGAATCTATATCTTTCGCTACCATTTATGTATTTTTTTAAACTATATTTATAATTGCACACCAAGCTGCTGCACATGTTGGATATTATTTTCGAATCGTAATGACTCATATTTAAAAGAACATACAGGACATACATTTGCTGTCCTTCAGATACCGCTACTATTACGTGTGGTTGTATCATACACGAACATAGGAAGATTGCGCAGAAATGCCCTACTGGCCAAGCTTAGTAGCATTTGGTGCGTTGAATGCCAGCAAATCTGTTTTATGCTGCCTTTTCAATGACTATCAAGTAAAAATGCCCTGCTAAAGCTTCTCTAATGGTATTATGCATTTCTTTCAATTTTCCCAACCGCAAAATTCTTTTTATTATAAATGCACTATTCATTACTGATCATCGTTCATTTCCTGGTTTATTACTTTAGTTTTTTGAGGAACAAAGTAACGGAGGGATTCACTTATCATATATTTTGTTTACTTCTATCCAAAGAGAGAATAGAATGAATGTTAAATAAAACTTTGCTGCCCATATATGCCCATAAAAATATTCAGGAGCAAGAAACTCAGACTCCAGGTGAGGAGAGGAAGACGGCATGCTCGTAGCTTTCTAATTAAATGCAGGCACTGGCGGGAATTCAAACTTGCCCAACCTTCTGACATCGACATAAAGTGCTAATTCATGGCTTTATAGCTATCATTATATTCGCTTAGCCTGTGTAAGATGGAATAAATGCACAGCTTGAAAAAAAAAAAGGATGGGCAAAAACGTTGTACCTTGAGCTTTTATCGGCCAATGCGTCTCTAAGCAATATCACGACAAACAATAGTAAGCGAGACGTCTACACAGCGATATCATCAAAAGTGATACCTTAGCGCGGAATTAAAGATATGAGGATGAGTTCTACCAGATCCGAGACGAAAAAACCAAAAATCAATCAATATAGGACACTGTCTATAAGTCCTTATGTGTCTTATATATTAGACAAATGACCATTTCCTTGCATCCTGCCTCGACTGCCCACAGAAAAAACTGGTATTAAACTATCTTGAAATACTGCACATGATTAAATTTTCTCATTCGAAAGAGAACACTGGTCTATAATCCGATACAGAATGAAGAGTGTGGATATTGAGGAAAGGCGAGACCTATGGCTGGAACAAACTGAGAGTGGACACATACTCACTAAGTAATCTAAAAAGCCAGCCACATGATTCCGGGACGTGGCTCCAGTCAGAAGCTATTTCACTAGGCAACTCCAAAACAACAGATCCTTCCTATCTTTCCTCGCTACGTTGTTCCATAAAAAGACCCCTGAAGGCGCTTTCCTACCTGCACAACATAATTCTTTCCTAATTTCGTTTGAGGTAGAATATCATCTTGTAATTTAATCAAAATAATACATAATAACCCAACATCGCGCGTATCCTATTGAACTACAGAATATGTAAGTTTAAATTCTGAATTATAAGCCTACTGAAACTTGCTATTGCATATAAATGTTTCAAACTCTACACAATGCTTTGACCCAAATTTCCATGCTAAAATTATGGCAACTGGATATCTTCAATTGCAGATAAAGATCAGTAAGCAATCTCTCATTAGTTAGCAAAAATACTTTTCGACTCTTCCATCTCAAAAACTGCGTACTGCCCTTTCCTATTTTGCAGGAATATAAAATCGTTTACTGGATGGGATTGCGCTGTGACAGCTGACAAAGTAGGCGAAACAATGTAAAGAAGATATGGTAGAACCATTGGTTAAAATGAGTGTTTCGCCACCATTCTCTATCGCTGAAGTGGTGTCTTAGGGAGAAAATTTTTATTGAACAGAATTGAATGTAGTCCCTGTTGACCTGTCTTGAGAGCAAATATACTTGATGAGCTAGGTCTAGGGCAGTAGATAACACTTTCTAGTTTCTTGCGTTCATAATCCTAATACTACCTGTCCAACGCGTATGTTAATGAAGTTTTGTTTTCTTTTCTAAAGAAGTAGAAAGGTGGTCGCCGTTCACAAAAAAAATACAAAAACTGTATAAAACAGTCCACAAATTGTACGTGCAAACATTTAAAGAGTCTTTCAATCTGGTAACATATCTTAAGTACACATATCAAACTAGTTATGCCCCCACAAGTAGTTCTGCAACATTAAAAACATTATGACCTACTAGCAATCGTGATAAATGTATGAAGACGCATAAGGAAATAAACTGTGTTTTAGTTTATTAAGTCTTATTTATAAATGTAATACATAACAAAGAAATCCGTTGTTGAATTTTTGAGCATGCCGCCAAACGAGAAATGAACATGTTTAAAAGGGTAACAAAAAATATTCTAAAACTGCATACCATCTGACTCGGAAGTGACTGCGGTTCCATACACCACCACAATCTTCACAAAATTACAATAAATCATTACAAAAACTATTTAATATTGGCAAACGTGCACTCTCTCCCCAGGCCTGGCATGTGGGTCTTAAACCGAAACAGCATGCAGATCGATAGAGCGCGTAATGTTCCAGAGTGCAGCCTGGCTGACAGATATGAAGGATGATCGCGGCCAGAGCCCGATGAAATACGATGGCATTAAGAAATCAAAGCAAGCTCTAGTAGGAAGAAAATCTCCACAACCCGTAGAATACAAGATTGGCGAAAAACTGAGCAAGATGTGAGCCAGCGCCTGCATATGATGTATTACCCAGCCCTGGTCTATGGGAGATGTTATAGACAGCATACCAAGACCTGAGAGACGCCACCCGAGGAAAAAAAAAGACAACCACGGAGCGCTATGGAACCTCCAAAAGCACAAAACTAGAAACAGGCCGTTGGAAGCGCGCACACCGTCACACGGCGAATAGAAATAAGAGAAACACCGGCGAGGCAGAAACATCATGGTCTCAGGAGTTGAGAGACATAACCAGATAAGATAAGAGTGCCGTACCAAACGTTCGAAGTGCAGGGAATATTCCTATAAAAGAACTTGCAAATCAAAAGGGCCTACATTCGTGGACACGGATCTATGGACCTATAATGAGACCAAGCAGTGGTGAAGTGGTGTAGAGTTTCCTGCCTTGGCAGGGGGGGGGGGTTGGACTAGAAGATCTCCAAGGTCCCTTCCAACTCTGTTTTTATTATCATCAGCTACAGATTAAAAACAAGGACCCATCTCCATTGTTCAAATATTAGCCCAAACTGCAGACTTGCCCACTGAGGTTCTGCATCAATAAGGCATTCCCAGAGCTTCTGTTTAACAAAACATTGATTGTTCCATCAGTTCTGTTCCATCAGAGCTCAGTTTGTTCTTTCTCTACAATTTGACTTATTACAGGCAGTACTCCCTAGCAAATGTCCATCTAGGTCAACCTTTGAATGGTGATCAACAGTTGCTTCTGGGAAAAGCAGAGTTGGTGATAGACAAAAGGGTGTTATCTCCCCTTGTTTCTTCCCAGGAAAGGGCCCTCAGTAGGCAGACTCACTTTGGACTAGGTAAGTCTCATACTGTGAAAATATTGGAGGAAAGAGATGATTGGAATTTGAGCGAGAAAATATAAAGTTGTAGAGGAAGGTGAAAAGCAAAGAGACAACCAGATGAAGTCTGGAGATAAGAAAGGATGGCCAGGAGGTCCCCAGGAAGCAGGCCATTTAGAACTGACTTGGAGTGACAACTACCAAAGAGGAACTTTGCCATGCAACTGAACATCTGATGACCAACAGAAGGCAGAGAGGATATAAAAAGGAATGTTAGTCAGGGATTAAAAGGGAAGCTTTGAGGGACTTCAATCAACTTCACCATTGCTGCAAATTCTGATTGGATTCTGGGATCTCCTCTTTCTCAGCCCAATTTTCAGTGGAGGAAAACCATGAGTAAAGATGGTTAAATGGGAGCCAACAGTATGCAGCGGCAGCCAAAAAAGCCAGTGAAATCCTACGTTAACAGAGGGATACAGTCAAGATCAAGTGAGGTGCTAATACTACTCTGTAAAGCAGGCCACACCTAAAGTACTGCATCCAGTTTTGGTCACCACACTATAAAAAAGATGTTGAGACTCTAGAAAAAGTGCAGAGAAGAGCAACCAGGATGATGAGGGGACTGGAGGCTAAAACATACAATGAACGGTTACAGGAACTGGACCTGGTTAGTCTAGGGAAGAGAAGGACCAGGCGAGACAGGAGAGCAGTCTTCCAATATTTGAGGGGCTGCCACAGACCGTAAGGGGTCAAGCTATTCTCCAAGGCACCCCAAGGCCAGACAAGAAATAATGGATGGAAACTGATCAAGGAGAGATTCAACCTGGAAATAAGGAGAAATTTTCTGAGAGTCAGAACAATCAACCAATGTAACAGAAGTTGCCTTCAGAAACTGTGGAAGCTTCACCACTGGAGGCTTTCAAGAAGAGATTGGACTGCCATTTGTCAGAAATGGTGCAGGGTCTCCCGCTTGGGTGCGGGATTGGACTAAATGACCTACAAGGTCTCTTCCAACTCTGTAAATCTGTTAAGATCTACTTGTACAAGTAACTCTTAAGCAAACTGACTCCAATAAAGCTACTGTGGGTTAACAGAGGCTGTGTGTTTCCTTCTAACTAAGATCTGAGCACCGGCTCCATTTAAACTGTCCTTAAGAAATCCTCTTGTACTGGTTATCTGCTGTGAAGCCTCAACTGCACTTCTCTAGTCTCTGGATTAGGGAAAATGTAAGGTTGCAGCAGTGGTGGGTAGGCATCTTAATGGGGAAGAGGGGCTGAAATAAAGAAAAGAAATGAAGTACAAATATGGAAAAAAGTTACAACAAACAGCAACCCAATGTAGCCTTAGCCTCCCCGTGGAAAAGTTTCCTCCACTTTTCAAACCTTCCAGTGGAGAGACAGCAATTGTATTTCACATTAACACATACATTTATTGCTGGGCAAGGATTTCTTTTCTTCTTCTTTTTTCCTTCTAAACATCTCCCCTCAACCATCATTGTCATGGGATCTTCTGAGAATTCTAGAACTTGCAGGAGATGCAGGAAAAAAAAAACACACGTGCGCACACACACACCACACACAACTCTGCACTTTCTCCATAGCCTAGGCAACTCTGCCTACCCTGCTACCCCTGGGTCAAAGTGGAAGGATTGTGTTCCTGCCCCTTCCAATGAGTTGTGCTTTGGAGTGTGTTCGTTTGTGCTAGTTAAGTTCTTCGGTTCCAGCTAAGCAAGGAGCTGATGAAAAGAGAAGTGCGTATCCTCATTAAATCCACGCCCAGTTGGGAGGCTGCACATCAAAGGGAACAGGTCAGCTCCAGAGTGCGGTCTCATGCACGCGCGCACACACACACACACACTTTTCCCTGAAGTGCCTCGGCTGCAAACCTATCAATTATGTCCCCTTTCTAACTTCCCTTAGGACAAAACTTGGTCTTGGCTCTATCAATCATTATCCAAAGCTTGTTCTCTCTCTCTCTCTCTCTCTCTCTCTCTCTCTCTCTCTCTCTCTCTCTCTCTCTCTCTCTCCCCCTCCTTCCCTCCCCTACGTGTGTAGGTGGAGCCCTTTTGCAATAAAAAAGAGAGGGGGATAACAAAATGAAGCGAATGCAAATATGTCAAGTTTCCCCACTACCACCCTGGTGTGGCAAACCAGATAAAACTCACTTCGGTTCAAAGCTTGCTGTCTCACTGCCTGTCAAGTCCTTTTCAGATGCTTTTTTCCTGCTTGGGTGACATCACACACCTTTGCCTGGGTTGTGAATCATCCTAGGAAGTTTTCTTTTTAATCTGTTTTATACATACCAAGGATCTTTTTTTGTTTCCCCTTCTTCTTTCTCCTTTCTTTTCAGTGCCCGTGTGAGCAAACCCGTATCATGTTTTTGCACCAGGCTGAACTGGATCCTTCTCTGCTCTTCTACATGGGAGCCACGGTGCTCTACGGTGGGACCATCTTCTATCGAGTGAAGAAGAACGGAGTGGAGAAAAAGACCTCTTTTCGCTGGGGTCTCCTGTTGCTTTTGACCCTGGAAATCCTCTGCTTTGCCACCTTGGGAAGTGCCCTGGGCTTGACTCTGTTCTCCCTGGCGTGCCTTGTGTTTTGCTTGTACACTCCTGTGCAAGCAATGTTGCCCATCAGTCATAAGGCAGTTCTGATTACAGGTAAGGGGAGATGGAATGTCTCAGGATGGCTTAGCCGTCCCACCTTCTCGAGGGGAATGGCCAAGTTGGAACTGGCACAGTCTTCTCTAAAAGTAGAAGATTTCTGGAGGGCTTGGGTTTTCTTGAGCTAACTAACATCTTTTCTTTTTAATAATTTTTGTTAAATTTTACACTTTTATAAACAAATCTTATGTACAATTTTTGCAGTAGGTTGTGGCATGAACTTTTCTATTTTCATTCATATACCTACATACATAATTTACACTTTGCATGATCATTTATTCCTGTTATCTAGCCAAACTTACCATTTTCCCGAGACTGTATAATATTCTTTTTCTTCCTTCTCCTGCAATTCCATTGTAAGTTTACTCATTTCTGCACACTCCATAATTTTCTTTATGATCATATTATCTATGGGACTACTCTCTAGTTTCCAATTTGGGGCATACGTTATTCTAGTATATTTATTGTTATATATTCAACGCCTTTCTGATATTCACCTCTGATAATCCGTAATAAAAACATTTCTGGCTTAAGTTCTATTTTTAAACCAATTATTTCTTGCAGCCAGGTCCTTATTTTATTCCAAAATGTCTTTGCTTTAGAATGTTGATCTGCTTTGCCTGGTATAGAAATAAGGTTATTTTAAGGATGCTTTGGATCTCTTAGGGATTTTGTGAAAGTTGGGATGGGCTTTTGGGTAAGGAAGCTTTGGGATGCAGGAGCAGTGAGGTGTCCTTGGTGCACGCTGAGCTCGGTTGTTTCCTTGCAGACGTTTCATGACCCAGCTAGAGAACATCATCAATGCTAGATGATGATGAACTAGCACTGATGATGTCCCCTAGTTGGGTCATGAAACGTCTGCAAGAAAACAACCAAGCTCAGGGAGCACCGAGGATCCCACCATTGTCCTCCTCCTCCTCCACCACCTCCTCTCTGCAAATCCTCTTCCTTCTAGCACTGTTGATGTTCCCTAGTTGGGTCATGAAACGTCTGCCAGAAAGCCACCAAGCTCAGAGAGCATCAAGGATCCCACCATCGTCCTCCTCCTTCTCTTCCTCCTCCTCTCTGCAAATCCTCTCCCTTCTAGCACTGTTGATGTTCCCTAGTTGGGTCATGAAATGTCTGCCAGAAAGCCACCAAGCTCAGAGAGCACCAAGGACCTCTCATTTCAACCCTGAGCTACAAGCGTTCCCATTTATTGATTGTAAACTGTGAAATAATTTAGGGATCTGAGCCCATCACCTCCTTTTTCTTCCCATGCAAAAAAGAGAATGGGAAGCCTTTTCGAAAGCCTCATTTTAGAACTAGCGCAGCTCTTTGCATCTGGCAGGTGGCTTTAAACTGTCGGTCATAAATGGCAATAGACCCAAGTCCAGAAATGTGTGGCAGTGGGTGTGGATAGCACCTTGACACAAATTACTTAACTGCTGGTACAGCACGTTGACCAGAAAAGCATGTCACATGGAGGGAAAAGGCTGGAGGGAAAAAAATTGTTCAATGGACTCTGAAAATAATAGTAATTCTCTCTCTTTCTCTCTCAGTCTCTTTCTGTTTCTCTCTCTCTCTCTCCTCTCAAACTGTGTCTCCCTTTCTCTCTCTCCCTCCCCCTTCTCAACATATCTCCTTCTGTTTCTGTCTCCTCTCAATCTCTCTCCCCTTTTTTCTCTCTCCTCCCTTCCTCTCCTCCCTTCCTCTCTCTCCTTCTCTCTCTCTCTCTCAATATCTATTTCACTCTCTTCCTCCTCTCAATCTGTCTCTTCCACTTTCTCCTTCTCTCCTCAATCTCTCTTTCTCACTCTCACTCCTCTGTGTCTTTCTTTCCCTCTTTTTCTCTTTCTGTCCCTTTTTCTCCAACTCTCTCTTTCTTTCTCTCTCACACAACCCAAAATGAGAATGAGAGACAGAGAAACAGAAAAATGGAGACCATAGAAGGTTGAGCATCCTTGCTTTGGTACTTTTGTGCTTCATTTTCTTTCCTTTTGGTGCTGTTGCTGAAAATTTAGATGTATTTCTTCCTCCTTTTTTCTTTCTTTCTTTCTTTCTTTCTTTCTTTCTTTCTTTCTTTCTTTCTTTCTTTCTTTCTTTCTTTCTNAAAACTAGCTCTTTGCATGCTGAGTGTTGGAGAAGGACTGGATTGAAACAGCCAAAAGTTCTCATGTCCACATTTTAAAAAAGAAATGGTCCTGTTTTGCTCCCAGAAACCACAAGAAATCTCAGTCATTTCATCTGTCACTTGAAATTTTTGCAGATGAGTATTGAGGCAGACATGTGCTCTTTCCATCCTCATAACCAGGACTCCTGGTCACATACCTTACAGCCAAATACCAGTCACAACCAAAAGTTCTTCTCTGCTCTCCCCCCACCTTTCGATTTATTTTTGATGCTCTCATGTCTTCTGCTGTAGCCTGTTTGTCATCTCTTTAAAATCACGAGCCAAGAAGCATGCCTTCCCTTTCTGACTTCTGGACTGACCCTTTGTGTAGGTGGTGGGATTTGAGAGAAAGACACATTAGCAGGATGGCTTATTCCCAACAAAGGGAAGCAAGGTGTTCAAAACACACTTCGGTATCTGTTCTGGTCAAAACAAAGACTTGCCTTCTCTTTTGATCGATGGATGCAGGCTGGGTTAAGTTTTCACAGATTTGGCAACGTGACGGGAAGAGATCTCGAACTACAGGTTCGCACCTATTCGCTAGAACCGGTTGTTAACATTCTCAGCAATTGGGAGAACCGGTTGTTAGAAGAAATCACTGGTCTAATCCTGTAAGGAAGGCAGGAAGGAAACATTCTGGTGTTGCTTACAGAAATTGCCTCTCTGTTGTTACATTCTTATTACATTCTTGGCAGAACTTTACATTATTACATTCTTGGCAGAAATAGACTTCCTGTCTCAGGAACTTCTCTGGAGTTTTTTTTCCCCTCCTTTGCTGATACTTTGCTTTTGTGGAGCGACCATTCAAAATTACAATGGCACTGGAAAAAGTGACTTATGACCATTTTTCACTCTTTTGACTGTTGTAGCATCCCCACAATCATGAGAGATGAGATGCGTGCCTCGATGTGAGTGATGTTGAGTTGGCCATGCCCAGCAAGTCACATGACCAAGCCACACTCACCAATTAAGCCACACCCACACAACCGGTTGTTCAAAAAATTGAATCCCACCCCTGCCTTGGACCCTGTTGTCCAGATGTGGGATGGACTCTTCAGGTGGCATTTTGTTTTTTGGGGGAGTGCTCTTTGTGGAACCCTTCTGTGAGCTTGGTTGTTTGGTGGCAGGCATTTCATTACCAAACTAGGTAACACTATCAGTGCCTAGCTTGGTAAACGACACGTCTGCCACCAAACAACCAGATTCAGAGAGTGGAGAGAAGAGGTTTGGTAATGCAATGTCTGCCAGAAAACAACCAAGTTCACCAAGAGAGCACCAAGGACCCCACATTCAACCCTGAGCTACAAAATATGCTGTTGTGTCGGTATCCTCTGAAAAAGATTTTTAAAAAATAGGTAGAATTAGATGACGTGCATGGCTTATTTCCACTCTGCAGATGTAGTGATCAAGGCATTAAGGGCTGAAGGTTGAAGTTCAAACCTTCATTCACTCAAGTCACCATCTCTCAGCCCAGCCTGCATGCAAGGTTACTTAGCAGCATTAAATGACATGTGCCACTTGTGAGGTCTGCAAGGAAACGGTATGTTTATTCACCTGGAAGCTTATTTAGGAAGAGGTATGTAATTCCTGAGGCAAAGAGGATGGGATGAAAATGGAGCACTTTCAGACAAAATCATAGCTCCTCCTTGTTATTTCTTCTTTCATGCTAACATTGCAAAACGGTCAGGTTTCTTTTGTAGGTCCCAGATTCCAAACACTGCTAGACTCTTTGAGATGGTTCGATCGATGGATGTGTATGCAAAGGAGTCCTCGTCTGACGACATCGAGCCCAAAATTTATGTTGTTAAGTCAGACATTCAGACATTGGTTAAATGAGATTTTTAATCTTTCTTCCAAAATGGTTAAGCGTTGCAGTCATATGCATGTATGTACATATGAATGCATGTACATATGTATGTGTATATACATCTCTCTCTGTATACACACACACATATACATATACACATACACACACACACACATATGCATCTATTAATATTTCAATGGCTTCTTTAATAGGAATATATGCACACACAAACACATACCATATACACACACACATACATATACAGATACAAAACAAACATATATGCACACTTATATATGCATACACACACACATAGATAGATATATATTAATATTTTTAATGGCTTCTTTAATAGGAATGTGTACATATATTTGTAAGTATGTGTAAAAATATAATATGTATATGTATCTGTGTATACACACACACATATACATACACACATATGTATATGCATACATATAGTAATATTTTTAATGGCTTCTTTCATAAGAATGTATGTATATTATACATACACACACACACACACACATTGATATTTTTGATGGCTTCTTTAATAGGAATGTGTACATATATATGTATGTGTAAAAATATAAGTATATGTATCTGTGTATATACAGATACACACAGAGACATACACACACACACACGGACATACACACACACATACACACACAAAACAGACATATATGCACACTTATATATGCATACAAACACACACACACACACACATATAGAGATAGATTAATATTTTTAACGGCTTCTTTGATAGGGATGTATACATATATTCGCAAGTATGTGTAAAAATATAATATGTATATGTATCTGTGTATATACATACACATACATACACACATGTGTATATGCATACATATAGTAATATTTTTAATGGCTTCTTTAATAAGAATGTATGTAAATTATACATACACACACACACACATACACACATCCTGATATTTTTGATGGCTTCTTTGATAGGAACCGACAGTGGGATCGGCCATGAGCTGGCCAAGTACCTTGACAGTTTAGGGTTCACTGTCTTTGCCGGTGTCTTAAGTGCAACGGGGCCTGGGGCCAAAAGCCTGAAGGAGACCTGCTCCGAAAGGCTTTCAATCCTGCAATTGGATATCACCAGTTCTGTGCAAATCAAGGAAGCTTATCTCGAAATAAGACGGAAGTTGCAACAGGAAGGTATGGCTTGTTTGCCTGATCCCACCCTCTGTGATCCCCATTCTTGCTGAAGTGACCTTTTTTTGCAAAGGTCCAGAAAGGAGGCTTGTTGATATTGGCCTGAGCAGCCTAATCGCCTTTCAAAATCAGAGGCTGACATCAATGTTTACCTCCTTTGAGTGGCTGATGAAATGAACAGAATTGAGATAAAAGATCTACCTTAGCGCAGTTGCATGTGGTCAACTCAATGGTGACTGTTTGTCCCGTATCTGCAATCTAGGTAATGAAAAACCTTGCTGGCCACACATGGTTATCCATCAAAGATTGTCAGATCTCAACACTGTGGCATACAAATGCTGCTATTAAAAAAAATAAAATCAAATCAATCGTATATCTAATGTCTGAAATACAATCAACCCTACTCATCAGACATGAGGTTTTGGGGGTAAAGATCTCATTTCCCTCCCCTTTCCTTCCATCTCAGAAAGGCTCTGTTGTTTACAAGTCTTTGAGCTATGTCTGTTTGTAACCCTTTACATTCTGGAGGGTTACTGATTATTAATAGTTTTTAGGACAATCACTTTGTAACATTCATTCCTCTTGGCTTTAAACGACAAGCAGTTCATTTGGCTATTGGAAAATCTAAAGTTGCTACTTTTCAGAAGCCCTGAGATGCCTGATTTTCTTCATTTGCTTTAAAAAGTAAGCAAAAGAGAAGATATGTATGCAAAGGAAGGAAGGAAGGTAGAAAGGAAGGAAGGAAGGAAAAACAGAGGGGGGAGAAGGAAGAAAGGAAGAAAAAATGGAGGAAGGAAGGGAGGGAAGAAAGGAAGGAAAAACAGATGGGAGAAGGAAGGAAAAACAGGAAGGGAGGGAGGGAAGGGAGGGAGGAAGGAAGGAAGGAAGGAAAAACAGGCAAGGGGGAAGGAAGGAAGGAAGGAAGGGAAATGGAGGGAGGGAGGAAAGAAAGGAAGGAGAAACAGACAGGGAGGGAAGGAAAAGCAAAGGGAGGGAGGGAAGGAAGAAATGAAAGAAGGAAAAACAGACAAGGAAGGAAGGAAGGAAAAACGGGGAAGGAAGGAAGGGAAAACAGGAAGGAGGGAGGGAGGGAAGGAAGGAAAGGTTCTGGGATTGCTTCCTGCCACAGGAATTCATTCCTTCACATGTTGGCCTTTCCTTTCTCCTTGCCAGAGCTTTGGGCTGTTATCAACAATGCAGGAATCCTGGGGTTCATAGCAGATGGAGAACTGCTCCCCATGAGTTCTTACAAGCAGTGCATGGATGTAAATTTCTTTGGCCCTGTTGAAATATCCAAAATGTTCTTACCATTGCTCCGGAAATCCAAGGGAAGGATTATTAACGTCTCGAGCATGGCAGGTGAGTTCTGTTTTCCAGCAAGTTGTAAATTGATAGACCGTCACCTGTGTTGGATTCTGCTCCCTTCACGGCCACTTTTCTGAACCTTTGGAGCTGCCGTGTGGGAGGCTTCCAAATGAATCAGGAATCAAATGATCAGATGGCAGGAAAAAGCAGATACGTCAGGGCTAAACAACTGAGCTACCTAACTGTTCAAGAAGATTTAGTTTGGCACCTTATGGATAGGACACTATCCCATTTCTAATCTCGAAGTATTTCTAGCCATGCCAAGGCCCAAAATGCAGGGAAAATGTGGACTGGCCTATTTGTGTGTGTGTGTGTGCACGCTTGTCTGTGTGTGTTTTGCTACTATGCAAAGCAACGGGTCACTTATCTTTCGAAATTTGTACTTCTCTGAGTATTGCAATGGAGCTTGCCTAAGGCAAGAATAAAACATGTATTAAAGAAAGGCATGCATATTTATTTACTTTGTTGTGAAAATAATGTACAGAATTGCGTTTTATTGGCGTTAACATCCCTTGCGATTTTCCATGGATTCTAATAAACACAAGGCAGCCTTCGGATCAAATCTATCAATTAAAATGGGACCTTTTTTTTTTCCTTGCCTATTAAATCTCATCTTCAGAAAGTCCCAAACAAAAGATTGGATAATACAATGAAATATGATGTAATGTTTTCCTTCCCTGCACTGTGAAAAGTGCTTCTTAGAGGAGGAACATGAATTGCTTGGGGCTCTTTTGTCTGGTAACTAAAGATTTTTTTTTAAGTCCAACTAGCAGACTCTCAGACAGTTGGGATGTATAAAAAAAATGAGGCAATAGCAAACTCATATGTGTGACACATATGACACACACATCACACACACACACACATTCACACAGACAGACAGACAGACAGATAGATCCTTTAAGAAAAAAGAAGACGAGAGGAAAAAACAAGACAAGCATTTCAGAACTATATTTAGCCAATAAGAACTTAGACCTTTTACTTGTTTCTGATAAGAAGTTTGTATTTAATATTGGCTTAGTGTTTTCCTTAAGCTTTTAGTTCTCCATCCATGCGTCACTATTTTGACTTGTCTCGCAGGAGGTATCCCAATGCCACGGTTTGCTGCCTATGGAGCCTCGAAGGCAGCCCTCTCCATGTTTTCTGGCGTTATGAGGCAGGAGCTGTCCATGTGGGGCATCAAGGTTGCTGTTCTCCATCCATCAGGCTTCAAAACATGTAAGTTCTCCTCCATCAGGCTTCAACACACATAAATCATGAGATTTCACTCCATCTTTCTCCCAACTCATGAGAAAATACACCTCCAGAAGAACCAAGGTTCTCAACCCAACATCAGAAATTGGCCATCAGTCATCTAGCCAAGGGTTGCACCTGGTTTTGCTTTTTAAGATCTGAGATTCAGTTTGTCTCAGCCCCAAGATGCCCGCTGTATTCTTTCTAAGAGTTTGTAAACTGTCTTTTCCCAAGGAAAGACTTGAATTATTTATTCTTTCATAGTTCAGATCTACCAGCCACTCTTTTCAGATTCATAAATACTACTTCTCGGAGCTTTCTCTGATGAGTTTCCTCGAAAGTCCTGGCTGTCCAATTTTGGCACCATGTAGCTGAGCTAATGCTTTCATGGGAAGATGGTTTTGAGACATTTAACTTGATCTCCAGAATTCTTCTTCTTCACTGATATATCCCAAGCCAACCTATGGAAGAAACCTGAATGGAGCAGGCTCTCCTGCCATCGCCTCCTCTTTATTTTTCCTTATTGGATTTAGAATTAGAATACTTTATTTGCCCAAGTAAGATTAGACACACAAGGAATTTGTCTCTGGTGCAGAAGCTCTCAGCGTACATGAAAAGCCACAGAATAATTATATTCATAATAATACCAATAAAAAGACAATAAGAAAGATAATAATAATACTAAAAGCCATACTACATGGGTAAATATATAGAGACATTAGGCAGCACTGTGAGAATGAGGCATTCAGCAGAGGGAAGGCCTGATGGGGAAAAACGGTTCTTGTGCCTAGTGGTTTTGGCATGCAATGCCCTATAGTGCCATCCCAAGGAGAGAAATTAAAACAGTTTATGTCCAGGATGTAAGGGGTCTGTAGATATTTTCCAAGCCCTTCTTCTAATCTGTGCAATATACAGGTCTTCTCTGGTTGGGAATCTTTCATAAGAATAACTTCTGAGGAGAAATCAAAAAGGCTAGACATTCCCAAAAAATGAATTTGTTGGTTTTCTAGCAATTGGGGGGAACCCTGAAGACTGGAAAAAGGAAGAACAGGTGATTCTGGGCAGCCTAGCTCCAGATGTGAAGAAAGATTATGGTGAGGATTACATCCATAATCTGAGGATGTTCCTGGGTGAGATGTCTTCAATTTGCTCACCTGATCTCTCACCCGTGTTCTCCGATGTTCTGCATGCTTTACTGGCTGAGCAACCAAAAGGTTTATACACTCCAGGCAAGAATAGCTACACCTTTCTTCTCGTGTTCTGTTATTTTCCTCTCTGGTTTTATGACTTTTTCATGAGCAAAATTATGGGTAACCCTCACATGCCTTATGCTCTCCGAATGACAGAGCGAAAAAAAGAGGTCATACATTGAGAGTAAGAAATCCATGCATCCTTCAAAAAATGGACGTCGGAAGTCCCCCACATTTTTTATGGTTCATGCCCTTTATTTGATAAGTTATTCAGCTAATTACACAACCTAAGAAACCAATAAACAATAGACGGAGATATGAATATAAGCGTAGATTTTAGAATGGTACAGAAGGAAGTTTTAACATTATCGTAGTGAACATCTCGTTGATAATGCCTTTTAAGGTTCACCTTTGTTTTGAAATGGAGATTAACTTTTTCTGGAATGGTATTTTCTGTTTTGGGGCAGTGCTGAAAAAAAAGTCTTCCATTTTCCAAAGATTCATATCTATTTTTTTCCTGATCTTTTGTTCGACCTCATATATATATTTCCAGCCATGATTTTGCTCAGGAGTATATAAAAGAAAAATAAAATTGTATTCACCTGAAATCTTCTTCTGAAAACTTTAGAAGAATGTGAATGGATTCTATGCATATATGTATAAATTTGCATCATCTTGTTGCATTTTAAGACATAACAGTGAGTTTGTCCTTTGGGCCAATTCATGCTTCAGGCGCTATCCTGGATCAACCTGAGCTGAGCTTGTCAGAAGAAAGAACTGACATCTGACCTGATTCCTAAATTACTTGATGGAATCGCCAAACCAAAAATGAAAAAAAAACCCTAAGGGATCATAAAAGTTTGTTATTAACAGTAATAGCAGCCATAACCAAAGGTTATACTATGCCTGGGCATGTTCCAAGACTCCAGTGCCAAGGAGGAAGATAAGAAAATTGTGCCCAGACAACACACTGTTCAGTTAGACATGGAACTTTTTATGTTCTTTAAAAGGAAAATGTATCAATAAAATATATATTCAAAAAAAAGAAAGAAAGAAAAGAACAAGAGAAAAAAGAAGAAAAGAGACATAGACCTACTTATTTTGTGCAAATAGTGGTTAGTAGAAATGGGTTTCCTGTAGAAGAAAAGGAACTGCTGATCCGATTTCTGCAAGGAGATGGAGCTTGATCAAATTCCTAACGGCTGCACTTATTAATCTATTTCTTGCAACCCCTGGAATCTGCTGAAGTCAGGTGCCCGAGGTGAGGATTGGTGATGTGAGTTCCTACAGATTTCTGAGCCAAAGAGGGAGAGGGAGGGAGGGAGGGAGGGAGGGAGAGAGAGAGAGAATGAATTGAGACAAGCTGTTGAATATACCAAAGGAAGGAAGGAAGGAAGGAAGGAAGGAAGGAAGGAAGGAAGGAAGGAAGGGAGGGAGGGAAGGAGGGAGGAAAACTCTGCATCTTTTGTGATATCACAATATCATTAGCCTTGACCCACATGGTTTCCAGCTGCTGGAAAAGGGGGGGGGGAATTAAAAAAAAACCCTCCTTCCATTCCAGACTAAATAAATAAAGGTTGCCCATTCTAGCATGCTGAGCAATGTATTTTAACGCAATTGTTGACAGGCTGTGATATTCCAGCATTAATTTCTCAAGGATGCCTTGGTCAAAGATGACTCATCAGAATTCCACAACCTGCTGGCCAGTCACAAGGAGCCAAAAGGGATCATTTATGAAACGAAGCAATGAATGAAACAGAAGACTAGGAAAAAGGCAGATCGAAAAACTTGAGAGTTGAACATAGAATTTGCAATAATTTGGGGGCAGTGCCCACCTTGGATCCCAATAAAGGAGAATGTTTGTAGCTCAGGCTTGAAGCGAGGGGTGCTTGGTGCTCTCTGAGCTTGGCGATTTTCTTGCAGGCGTTTGCAGCACTGATGATGTTCCCTAGTTGGGTCATGAAACATCTGCAAGAAAACCACCAAGCTCAGAGAGCACCAAGGACCACCTGTCAGATATCAACAGGAGGTGTCAGCTCTCACATGTGCTTTTGTGCCCCTCCTCTGTTCAAATCATGTATGTGTAAATAAATATTACTCAACTTCAAGACCTTTCCAAATTTGCTCAGAGAATGACTGTGAAGGCTCCGTTGGCAAAGGCTTTGTATCCACAGTCCAAATTGTAAACCGGATTAATGATTGAGATATTTGTGTGCCTACAAGCTAGAGTTGGTGCAATGCTTCTGCTGTTTTGGATATTGTCCATTTTTTTGGGTTGTGCCAAATATTGTCAAGATTGAATGGGGATAGGATGATGTAAAAGGAAAGCATGAGGCCTCCCTGTAACAAGTGTTCCCTTGGTCCATATCGTAATAAATATGTATTTATTACATTTTTCACTTGATCTTCGGCTTCTTGAGAGGTCATAGCAAGCCCTGCAGCCCTTTGCCAGCCAACCTTAAACCACACAACACAAAAGAGATTGGGAGAGACAAACAGGCATATGAAAGGGGGAAGCAAATTAGATTTTAAGCAGAGTGGGCCATAGAAACATCTATTGAGAGTTGGATTGGGTTGCTGGGACCTGAAGTCATCTTTTGGGGGCACAGGTGACCCATAACTGCCTTAAAAGTTCCAGATCCCATAATATCCTACTTTTTTCCCCAGGAATTTGTGATGTCCTAGATTGTACCTTCACCAATCTTGGACTAACACTACCTGATTGGTCCAAGGTCACCTAGTGTTTTGACCTAGGCTTCCCCAAGATCATGAAGCTGACACCTCATCCCGATAAAACCCCTTTTATTTAGTTTAAAGTGAATTCCTCTCCAGCAAAGTCCCGGCCAACAGTCTTTCATGAGATTTCACAACTACAGACCTTTATCAGGCTTGGAGAGTTGCCAGGCCAATATCTTCCAAATGCCACACTGTGGCAGCAATGACTTGGCAAGAAGTCAGGAACAGATCTTTACCCTAATGAATTGAACTAATTGTCTCCTGCACTCCCCTTTCGCTCCTCTTTATGGGAGGGGCCATTCACCATCCACCTGTGCCTTTACTCCCGAGTCGATCCTTGTTCCTTAGCTGTTCCCTTCTTCTGGCAGCTCTGCGCATGCGCACACTGGGAACAGGCTCCAGCTGCTCTTTTGCCCCACTGACCTCCAACTCCTAAGGCAGCTGATAACTGTCAGATGGCCCTGGCCCCATCTCTGCCTCTGATGCAGAGTCCTCGTCAGAGCCTTCCCCAGACTCCAGGACTGGCCCATGTTCCTCCCCAACCTCCTCATTGTCTGAGTCTGCCTGGCCGCTGGCAGGACACAACACCTGGGAAGCTTCTTCACTTGAGTGGGGTCGTGAATTTATGTCTCTCCTAGTGCCATACTTTCACAGTACAATATCCAGGCACTCGGGCCAAGCATCTATATCTAAAGAATCATTTGTCCCTGGCTCTAACCATGTAGGTAGTCCTTGACTTACAACAGTTCATTTAGTGACTGTTTGAAGCTACAACACAACTGAAAAAAGTCACTTATGACCATTTTTCATACTTATGACCAATGCAGCATCCCTGCAGTCATGTGATCAACATTCAGGCTCTTGTCAACTGTCTCATGTTTATTGTTGCAAGATCCTGGAATCATGTAATCCCCTTTTATAACCTTCAGACAAGCAAAGTCAACGGGGAAAGCCAGATTCACTTAACAACCGGTTTACTAACTTATCAACTGCAGTGATTCATTTAACAACCATGGCAAGAAAGATCATAAAATGGGGGGGGGGTTTCCCCTTAATAAATGTCTCACTTAGCAATAGAAATTTTGAGCTCAACTGTGGCCAAAAGTTGAGTCTACCTGTACATAGTTCAATACCTCAACTACTACAGAAACTGAGGTGAATCAAGTCGATGAAAGCACCAGATACAGGAAGGCTGGTCCAGACTTGCCTTCAATTGAGAAGAAACAAATACCCCTGAAAGATAAAATATTTCAGCAGCTTTTTGATCATCAAAAACAAGAATGATGAATCGCGATTCAAAGAAATCAACCCCATATTTTTTTTAGCAAAAGTAAGCAGTAGTGTTGATTATTAAAAAAAAAAAAAAAAAAAAAGAAACTACCTCAAAATAATTTTCAATTAAATAATATCTTAAGTCAGCATGAACAAAGCAGAGCAGATATTGCACAATGATTGCATTTTTAAATTGTTGGTAGCATTGGCTCAAGTAAAAGAGAAATCATAGGAAAAGATCAAAGAAATAGGGTGGGGGAGGATTCATGTCACTTTGACCTGATATGAAATGTAGATGAATATGTAAAAAATACAGGCCATGGTGTGCTTCTGGTGCCAGCACGGATTAAGGAAGAAGATTGCCTTCCGATAAAATAAATAACATAAATATCAAGATATTAGGAAAGGTCATCAAGCATTGCGTGAAGCCAGAGACGGCCAGATTTGAAAGAAAAATTCCATTTTCTTAGGTTGCAATTCTTTCCCATAGCTAACGTGCGCTGATGTGAGCAGGGAAGTTGCCTTGGTTTACGTTGCTTCCAAGAAATGTTCCTGTTCAGCTCCAAATTCACCATCTTCTCTTTCTATCCAACTTCCGGTTCCATTTTCAGAATGCCTTCCACGCCTTTCTTTGGAATCATAAATTCAGAAATCAGCTTCTCTTTACCATCCAAACTTTTGAAATTCCAATTAAAGAGCCTATAAGAGCACTAGTAAATATTTCACTAACTCTATAACACAAAATTCTGGGTTTTTGTTTGTTTGTTTGTTTTTAAATTTCCCCTGATTTTAACATAGCTTTTTGTTTTTTAGTCTGCCATGTCGTAAGTCTAAATAAATAGTGCCAGTGGCACGATTACGAGCAGGAAAGTGACATGTAGGCAACTGGGACCCAACAGGGGTTGAAGCAATAGCCCTGAAAAATATTGTCACTCGCTGACTGATTCAAACAAGCAAACCTTCTAGTTAACTGGAAATTAGGCTTCCAAAAATAAAATGGATGAACCTGGCCTGAAGACATACAGGCTGCACAAGGAGACAAAGGGGACCTATGACGACCCACCATTTGGTCTAATGAATGGCTCTGTTTAAACACACACACACACACACACACACACACACACAGAGGAGATGCAATGGAACAAAAGAGATGCGGTGAGCAGTGGTGCGATTCAACCAGTGTAACAACCAGTTTGATGAGTAGGCGCTTTGCGTGTGCTCTACATTTCCANGAGGAGATGCAATGGAACAAAAGAGATGCGGTGAGCAGTGGTGCGATTCAACCAGTGTAACAACCAGTTTGATGAGTAGGCGCTTTGCGTGTGCTCTACATTTCCAAAAGCCCATTTTCAACTCAATGACTTACCTTCTGCTGTATTCCCCAGTGAATAAAACTGTTGCATGGCAAACCACCCTGCTGTGAGAATCAACTGTGCTAAAAAGCCAGGAAATATAGCACAGGAAAGAGCGGGGGTGGGTGGGTAGGGCCAAATGCTCACCGGAACGACCGGTTTGCCCGAACCAGTCCAAACCTGTAGAATCCCACCCCTGGTGGTGAGCATGCAGTATTGTAGATTTTGTCAGCTTGCTCTGCTTGTAGCATCTCAGATGATCCTACAGCACGGAAACGGTTTTTCAAGGGTATCCTTGGGGAAACCTTTTCCTTTTGAGAAACCTGCGCCTTAAATTAAGAGACAACTCAGCTTTTGAGCCAGTATAGAATAATCTTGAGAGCAAAACCTATCTGGCACTTTGTCGGTTTCTTTCCTTTCTTGTCTATGGAGATTCTCAATCCTCCAGGTCATGGTTGTCCCAAAGGTACTTTTCAAGAGGCAACTGAACAGCTGGTTTTTCTTTGAAGACATTTCACTTCTTGTCCAAGAAGCTTCTCCTGAAGAGCTGAAGGAAAAGAGGTAGCTGTTTTAATAAGCTGCAGACATCTACCCTAATGCACAGAAATGCCTTTGAATCCCAAGTGCTGGTGGTATAAACCCTGAACTGAAAAGAATGAAAGATCTTAAATCTAGTTATCCACTCTTCATTTTCACTTTGAAAAGCAGATGGAGATTGAGAACCAGAAAAGAGAATTTGTTTTGCTTTTTGTTTTTTTAAAGCAACAATTTTGGTGGCACTTCATTTTCTACCGTATGGATAATTACGGTCTCTGTCAGATCAAGGAGGGAATTTACAAGCTCAGGTAGGCATGAAAAGTTAAAAGGGGGCTCTTGGAAATTACAAAGTGAGCAGCACAGAAATGAGATCTGTTCCTTCCTTGCTGACGGATTGTCTCTTCCTATTTGAGAAGATGAGTGGTTTAAAAGCATGAAGTTTCCAGGGGATCTGGAAACAAAAGGCATCTGGGTTTCTTAACCCTTCTCCTGAGTCTATAGGGGAATGTATTTCTTTGTCATGGGCTTCACATTTGGAGGAGGGGCAAAAACAAACAAACAAAAGGATAGACAGACAGACATAGAGATGGATGGATGGATGGATGGATGGATGGATGGATAGATAGATAGATGATAGAAAGATAGCTGATAATAATGATGATGATAGATGATAGAAAGGTAGAATGAGAGACAGATAATGAGAGAGAGAAAGAGAGAGAGAAGAGAGAGATGAGAACAGATTGAACAGCCATTTGTCTTAAATAGTATGGTTTCCTGCTCCAGTAGGGGTTGGACTAGAAGACTTCCAAAGTCCCTTCCAATTCTGCTTTTCTGTTAGTCAGACACATGGGTAATAAGGAGAGCAATAGAGGATCAGTGGGAAACATACCTTAATTCAGGTTGAACATCAAAGTGTTCTGCATTCTGATTCAAGGAGAGGAAAGCAACTTCTTTTGATTATGGTTATCTGCCTGCCTGTCTGCTGATCTATCTATCTATCTATCTATCTATCTATCTATCTATCTATCTATCTATCTATCTATCTATCTATCTATCTA
>BHFT01030529.1:0-72068 GCA_004320025.1 Laticauda laticaudata | reverse complement strand
CAACTTTAACAACACTACAATGACGTGGGATAATACCCGAGGGAAGCTAAACAGCATATATATATATATATATATGTATATATTCTCTCTGCCTCTGTCTGTCTGTCTGTCTCTCTCTCAAACACATACACACTGTCTGTCTGTCTATCTATCTATCCACCCATCCATCCATCTATCTACCTACCTACCTTCCTACCTACCTACCTATCTACCTATATTCTATTTCTATATATTTATTAAAGGGAATTAAAAGGGGGCTTAGCCATTGGAGAGAGGAACAACGTTTCTACTCTCTTGTAAATAAAAGGAGTGCCAGAATTCTGCCACCCACCAAGAGACCTTTGGAAATCCAAGCTTATATATGAATTCCATTTAATGGGGAGCCATGAAAAACCATCAAGGAGGTTCTTCCGCTATGAGTCTCTTTCAGACCAGAAAATGTGGGCAAGTGGGTAGCCATATAGATGGTTGAAACTGCTCCTTGGACAAGAAAGCTCTACTACTTGGCAGAGGGAGATGAACAAAAATGAAGACCAGGAAAGCAGAATTAAGTTTGCCCAACCTATAGGTTTTGTTGACCCAATCATGCCCTATGGCATGGGTCCACAGCCAAGCTGGTTTAATGTGGCAAAGAAGTCCCTTTCATCCACAGGAAGTCAGCCAAGAACACACAGCAACGGTACCTATAAAACAGCAATAATCACCAATTATCAACCAGGAAAGAATGTAATTACTGTGTGTGGCATATAGGCTATTTACAACATGCTGTGCTTGGGCCTGGCTTCAGAGATCATCGGTGGTGATAGCTACCTTAGTTAGAAATCACCTGCTAGAAAAGAAAAATGCTGATTCAATGCCTCTTCCCTTCACCATGACAAGGGTCCTTTGTCTAATTCCCTTGGCCTTAAGCATAGGGAATGAACTTGGTAAGGTGGTGAGGAAGGCAAGAGGTGTCAATAAAGGAGAATATTTGTAGCTCAGGGTTGAAACGAGGGGCTCTTGGTGCTCTGTGAGCTTGGTGGTTTTCTTGCAGACTTTTCATGACCAAACTCAGTAACATCATTAGTGCTAGAAGGGTTTGCAAAGAGGAGGAGGAGAAGAAGGAGGAGGAGGAGGATGGAAAGGAGGAGGAGGAAGAGGAGGAGGAAGAAGAGGAGGATTGTCAGGTCCTTGGTGCTCTCTGAGCTTGGTTGTTTTCTTGCAGATGTTTCATTACCCAAACTAGGTAACATCCTCAAGACTAATAAGGAGTAGGGTTTGCTCTCAGTTTATATTCAAGTGGCTTGCCCTGTCAGTGATGGGGGAAGTGGTCTTAGAGGTTCTTTGGTTGGGCTGTTTACTGTTGTCTCTTTGGCAGTTTCTTGACTGGGGTATTACTGGATTGTGCATTGAGTATCAAACAAATGTCAGACCAACAATCAAGCCCAACCCAAAGTATCACTCCCACTAACACTGTTAGGGCACATCACCAACTGACAACAAATCACACTCCTTATGAACATTGTACCTAGTTTGGGTAATGAAATGTCTGCAGGAAAACAAGCAAACTTAGAGAGCACCAAGGACTCCACAGTCCTCCTCCTTTCCATCTTCTTCCTCTTCCCTCTCCTCCTCCTCTTTTCCTCCTCCTCCTCCTCCTCCTCCGCGTCCTGCTCACAAATACTCTTCTCTTCTAGCACATATGATGTTACCTAGCTTAGGTAATGAAATGTCTGCAGGAAAACAAGCAAGCTCAGACAGCACCAAGGATGAGCACAAGAGGATGAGCAAGAAACTCCCAATAATCACATTTTGATCTTGTTTGGTATAAGTTGGGGTAAGGGCAAACTCTAATAGGTTTTGAATTTTATTTGAATTATCCTACCATACCAAAAGTGAAGAACTTTCTTGTAATCATTTTCTTGACTTGGCCCTCCTTCAAAAGTTTGACAGCAACAGATGCTGGAATCCTTCCAAATCCATCTGGAATCTAACTTGTTCACAATATGCACAATATTTTAATGCACAATATTTTAATGAGACTAAGGAAGAATACGATGCATTTCCTTCTGAATTTCGGAAATCCAGTTGCTCTCCACAATCGTCCAGGTAATACGTATGAGGGAGGAAAAGAAAGTCTCATCACTTATGTGTTCATCAAGCAGGATGGAAACTAATCAAGGAGAGAAGCAGCCTAAAACTAAGGAGAAAGTTCCTGATAGAACATTTGATCAGGGGAACAGCTTCCCTCCAGAAGTTCTGGGGTGCTTCATCACTGGAGGTTTTTAAGTAGAGACTGGACAGCCATTTGTCTGAAATGTGTAGGGTGTCTGCTTGGGCAGGAGGTTAGACTAGAAGACCTCCAAGGCAGGGGTGTGGGCTACTGGGGGTTCGCAGAGGTTCAGCAGAGCCCCTAGCTAAGATTTTGCACAGTTTGAAGAATCCCCAAATCCCATTCCTGGCTGGTCCAGCCAACCCCTCCCCTCCCAGGAGTCCCCAAGTGGCCAGTTTTGGATGCAGGTAAATGCAAGGGTGCGTGCAGAGGCTTGGGGAGGGTGAAAATCAGGCCTCCTGGAAGTTCAAGAAGGCTGGAAATGGGCCTAAGTCCAGCTTCCAGAGAGCCTCTGGAGCCCAAGGAAGTCATTTTCACCCTCCCGGAGGCTCGAAGGAAGCCTCCGGAGCCCGCGGAGGGCAAAATCCCCCTCCCCACTGTGGTGCAGGAGGCCAACTAGGCCAAGCCCACCATGGCCACGCCCACCCAGCAACCGGACAGAGAACCCGTTGCTAAAATTTTTGAAGCCTATCCCTGTTCCAAGGGATATTCTTCCAGTTCTATTGTGATTGATTGGTTGGTTGATCTTTCTCCTAGTGCTAAGAGGCTATCATTTTATAAGCATAAGCCCATTATTTATGCACAGCTGATCTCTGGCCAGTCCATATGGTCAAAGCTCAGGTTTCCATAAGATCAACCTGCAAAATAATTTGATTTTTAAAAAGACTTGCAAAACTAGCTCATTGCTTTGGCCACAATCTTCCCAGTAATACCTACAAAGGAGGAAAAGTAAACCCCTTCACTTATGTGTTCTTCAAGCCGGGGAAGGTATGGATGGGGCTCCCTAAAAGACTTTTTTTCAACCACATTTTTATGTCCTGACTCATTCTCTCTGCAAGGCCAGAACTGCAGAGAAGTAGGGCTGGAAGCACTGCGCTAGATGTCGGGTTTATGAGTAAACACTTGCAAAATGAACATGGTCTCAGACAAGCTCAACAGAAATCCCACGTCCTGCAATTGGAGAATTTCACTTGCCAGTAATCGCAGCCAAGAACATATCGTCCCAAGTCTAGGATTTTCAAGTACTTAGAATAATCATAAACCACAAGAAGAAACAAACCTTCTCTGAATTCAATAATACTGGAAGCTACTTTCATCCTGCTTTCTTGTGCCAGTAGGGAAAACTGACACATCTAGAGTAAAGACTTAAAACATAGGAAAAACAGTTGCAGGAACTGATCTAGTCTAGAGAACAGAAGGACTAGGGGTGGCATGNAAAGAAGAGGAAGTCAAGCTATTCTCCAAAGCACCTGAAGGCAGGACAAGAAGCAATGGGTGGAAACTAATCAAGGAGAGAAGCAACCTAGAACCAAGGAGACATTTCCTGACAGAACAATTAATCAATAGAACAACTTGGCTCCAGAAGTTGTGAATGCTCCAACAGTGGAGATTTTTAAGAAGAGACTGGACAGCCATTTGTCTGAAATGTATAGGGTCTCCTGCTTGAGCAGGGAGGTTAAATTAGAAGACCTCCAAGGTCTCTTCCAACTCTATTGTAATTGATTGATTGGTCTCTCTCCTGGTGCCTAAGGGACTATTATTTTATAAGTATTAGTCCATTGTTTAGACACAGCTGATTTTTGGCCAGTCAATATGGTCAAAGCTGAGATCAAGCTGCAAAATAATTTGATTTTAAGACTTGCAAAACTGGGCCATCACTGCAGCATTGCTGCAATCACTTTAGCCAATGTTCTGACTAAACATTGGCCAGAAACATATCTAAACATATCAGAGCAGTACAACTGGTCTCACTCAACAGAGCTAAACTGGAATCAGAAACGCCCAATTATTAAGAAGAGTGACCTCTGCAAGATGGGCAGCAAAGACATTTTAATAAATAAGGAAACAAAGAAACAAATATGGTAATCATTTCAAAATCAGGCTTAGTGATACTGCAGTTCTGACAGTTCCAGTTGCTATGGCTTCCTTATTGACCTTGCTAGCAGGGAAGGTCATGTCTTGTGATTATTGACCACGAGGACAATAACAAGGACCAGTTGTAGCTACCACTCATTCAGCACTGTCCTAAGTTTGAATAGTTGCTGTTAAACAAGGGCCACCTGTAAAATGTAAACCCTTTGAAATGGTGGCACATCCTGGTGCCAAGAGCCATGGTGGCACAGTGGTTAGAATGGAGTATTGCAGGCTGACTGTGCCGACAGTCAAGAGTTCGGTCCAGACCGGCTCAAGGTTTACTCAGCCTTCCGTCCTTCTGAGGTCAGTAAAATGAGGACCCAGATTGTTGGAGGCAACATCCTGACTCTGTTAATAGCTTAAAGAGGGCTGTAAAAAACTGTGAAGTGGTATATAAGTTTTAAGTGCTATTGATACTGCTATCCTCTTTCAGAGCTAAAGTGGACATAGTACAATCATACATTCCTTTTTAGTGAAACATGGACTAGTAATAATATACTTAATCAAGTAAACATCTAAATTAGTTTCTCACTTGTCTACTTTACAACTATTTGTAACCATTTCTTCTGGATTTAATATATATCCCACTGAATTCACCAAAGGATGTCTTTTTTTTACTATCCCTGATAGAGATTTTGCTCACTGCTGAGGAAGAACATGAGCTTCAGGGTTTCCATTTAACTTCAATAGTACTGACATTCTGGACACAAAACACTTTTTTGCCAGATAATTTGTAATACACAGTGCTAAATGTTGGCTTAACCAGAACATCTGTAGATCTCTGCGGCCTTGAAAGCTCACTGTAAAGTATCAACTCTAGAACTAATTTGCAAAATAAATACATAATACAAATCAACTTTCAAAAGTTCATCCAAATCTATTTAAAGGGGCATTGGGTCCAATGGAACAAACTTGATTTTCCGATTTGATCTGAAAGAAAGAACCACACACAATTCAGTTTGGAGATGATTCAAAGCATCTTCTAACTGTGTTTGAACTCGTGTGTTGGATAGACTTAACAATGAAGATATTACTGACTTTTTAATCTGGTGGCCTTGAAATATGTAGACTTAAGAGTCTCACCAACACTAATGGTCAGATATGGGCAAGTGATTAAAGAATAAAGATGAGAGAGGTTAAAAGAAATAAAGGACGTAAGGAATTAAAATTAATGTAAGGGAGGGAGCTAAGGGGAGAAAGTATCTTTAGATAGGTCCAGTCCTAATGTCTTATCCCAATCTGACATGCACTAAATGTTCTAATACAAATGAAACTCTAATGCTATACTTTGCTTTTTCTTTTGATCCAGCCCTAATTTACAGCACGTACGCACACAAGCACAAATGTCACAGTTCCTAAATCTAATGAAACACTAAGTTATACTGTGAAGATTCTGAACAAAGGACTGCCTTCTGCTAATTGCCTTGGATTGTGAGACAAGCAGTGCTTGTTCACGATGAAGACAATAAAATATGGCGTTAATAGCCACCCGTGAAAAATAGCAAGTGATTATTCTTTAATTCAGTGTGTGAACCAAAGTAAAATTTAACCAGGTTGCATTTTATTAAAATTGCACCAGAGTGTGTGTTGTTTCATTAATTTCCTCCATTTGAAGCCACATTCATTGGTTCTTCTCACTACTTGTTCTATGGAATACACGGATACCTGAGTACTCAACTGCTTTGAAACTCATCAAATTTGGTACTCAAAGCATTTTGAAGGGAAAACTATGTCCTGGTACTCATCATTTGTTTAGTACTCAATGCATAAGCTAGAATTTGTTGGTGTTGGCTGCCTTGTAACTTACATTATGCCTTAAGGGAAAAATTTGTTGGTACTCCTCGGTTTTGGTATTTATCGTGGCTCCTGGAACCAATTAAGGATGAGTACCGAGGTACCACTGTACAGTGTTGCCCAAAGTATGGCACTCTGGTGGCTGGGGAATTCTGGGAGTTGAAGTCTTAAAGTTGCCAAGATTGAAAATTCCTGATTCTTAAAGATCTAGTTTTTTTTCAAGATGGCCTCATTATTAAGATGAAGAGGACAGTCTATTTGGAAGAGTTTGGCCTTCACTATTTATTATGGACACTATACGTCCTACGGTTTTCTCTGCATTGGTTTTATAGCTTTTTGATATGCTCAGATGACTAATCAATAAATTTCTTTTGTTGATGTTGGTAGAGGGATACTGCCTCATTCGAGACTCAGCTTCATTGGGTATTTTCTGAACTATAACATCAAGAACAAGATTAAGAACAGAGTAGATTCTCATGAAATCAATTGAGGAACTCAAGTTATGATTTTGTAAGAAGTGTGCGGGTGTGTGTACGTGTAATAATTAAGAATAAGATTGATGTGAGACTCCTGTGAAGAGACTGCTCTTTCATATTATTTTAAGGAAAAAGTTATGTAGTTGGTTTTCTACATGGCAAGTCTGTTTGCCAAGCTTTCTCCATTGTTCCCTTTGAACGAAAACACTATTTTTAATCATGCGAAAGAAGGATTAACACACCTTATTTATTTTTAATCCATTGGCATGATGGCTATGTGAACTGGCATTCTTCCCAAAGCAAGTAAAGAAACTACTCCTGATTTCATTGCAAAATGAATAAGTGCCACTTGTCACTATTCCATAGAGGTGAAATGTTGCTTTATGATGACTTAAATATGTTTTCTAGTGTTGCAAGGAAATGCTTCTATTGGAAGATCTGACCTTTATGGGTGCGTAAAAAAGAAGAAACCAAACTGGAACAAGGTTTAATTTGACAGCTCAGAAATGTTTGAAATGCACAGCTCATGGCATTTTAAACTTTTATGATGAGTGACTGTTGAATAACAAAATAACAGGGGTGGAAGGGAGCTTGAAGATCTTCTCATACAACCTCCTGCTTAGGCAGGGGACCTTCTACTATTTCAGACAAATAGTTGTCCAATCTCTTCTTAAAAACCTCCAGTGTTAGAGCATCCATAACTTCTGGAAACAAATCATTCCTCTGATTAATTGTTCTCATTGTCCGGAAATTTCTTCCTAGTTCTAGGTTGATTCTTTCCTTGATTAGTTTCCACCCATGGCTTTTGTCCTGCCTTCAGGGGCTCTGGGGAATAGGTGGTCCCCCTCTTCCTTATAGCAGCCCCTCAGATATAGGAAGACTGCTATCTAGTTCTTTTTTCATAAAATTAAAAATATCCAATTCCTGCAACCATTTTTCATTGGGTTGGGAAGGGGAAAGGAGGGGAGGTGAGAGGAGACACAATCTATCATCTTGACAGTGAACTGCTTTTCCATCTCATTTTTTTTTAAAAAGGATAAGAACAAAAAATAAGGAGAAAACAAGTTCTCATCCATTGCTTCCTATCATGTCTTCAGGTGTGTTGGAGGCTGACCCCTTCTTCTTTGTGGCAGCCCCTTAGATATTGGAAGACTGCTATCATCGTCTCCCCTGGTCCTCCTTTTCATTAAACTAGATGCACCCAATTCCACAACTGTTCTTCATATGTTTTAGCCTTCACTCTCCTAACCATTTTTGTTGTTCTTCTCTGCACTCTTTCCAGAGTCTCAACATCTTTTTATACCCTGATGACCAAAACTGGATGCAGTATTCCAGGTGTGGCCTTATTAAGGCTCTTCATGCTGAACAATGTCTCTGTTCATAATCTGGAAGATCTTTGATTATTAGACCATTCATTGTACTAATTAGTCAATCTGAATATCCCTCTTTAGAAAGCCACTCCCACAACACCTACTATTCTTAAAATTCCCTGATTTTGGAAAACCCACTTTGTGTTCCAACAGCCAGCAGGAGAAAAGGACCAATTCGGGTACAGGTATCCTCAAAGATTAAGGTTTGTTGAGTTTACTTTTCTAAACCTCTCCTTTCTTTTCCTTTAAGAAATTAAGAGGGTCAGGAGTTTGTTTCCTTTGTGGGGAAGAAACCAAGATTGTTTAAATCTACATTCAATTCTTGTTTTAAAAAGTAACATATCGTTTCTTATCACTTATTGAATTTTTATGTGCAAAAATAAAAGAAGAATGAGGAAAAACTTCAAAACTCTCATGTGCCCAACATCCAAAATGGTGGTGTTATGCAATTTATGAGTATCTTTATCCATCTACTGGTGTATGCATGTAAAAACAAACAAACATTTAAGTTGTTTTACTTCAAAGGAAAAGGAAATTAAGGATTTCTTAGTAATGAGAAAGAAATTTCTACAGACTCTTAGATTCACAATTACCTGCTGTAAAGTGTTGCTTCAGACAGAGAAAGGGAGGTAAAGGAGAATATTTATAGTTCAGGATTGAAATGAGGGATCCTGGGTGCTCTCAAAGCTTGGTTGTTACAGACATTTCATGACCTGAATGAGGTAACATCCTCAGTGCTCCCAGCACTGACGATGTTACCTAGTATGGTAATGAAATGTTTACAATTAAAAAACAACAACCCCAAATTCAGAAAGCATCAAGGGCCCCACAAAGGGAGCTAAGCTTTTGTTCCATTTCCAAGTGTATTACTTGAGAGAACACAAACATCGGCAAAACCAGAGCACAATTCATACGTACAGTCCTTTGACATGGCCAAGGAGAGCTGCTATGGCGCAGTATGAATTAATGTGGCATTTTGAGCACTGCTGACTGAGCCCATCTGTGGAATCGTTTCACCCAGCCTGCACGGATGGTTTTAGCCGTGCGTCAGACTGCAGGGTATGCATGCATATCAGAAGATTAGCGGAGAGCGTCAGAAAAATGGGAACACGGCTGCATCGGATCAGACTTATTACCTCTGGTTAACGGGACCCTAATTTTTCAGATCAGGCAGTAAGGAAGAGTCCAACTAAATGCAATTTGATGGGCTCTGAATTAAGCCAGTGCTCTGAACAGGTGCTTCGAATGATGAAGTAAGAATTGTATGGTTTGATTGTGGTCAGCTCCTCCATCGATACAGAAATATGCCAGGTATTTCTGCATTCGCTACTTTTTCGTGCGTTGGTTTGGAAACGGAACAGGATTCTTATTTAAACTATCTTTTTCCAATGTACAAACAGATAGGATTAGAACAATTTTATTATTTTTTTTCAAGTCAGAGGGACAGTTCATAGTAGAACTGGATTTACGGGATTGCCACCAGATTAAACTTGAACAATAAGGGAAGAGTAGACCCAACCAGATTCAAATCCGCTGGGTGAATTTGAGGATGGCTATACTGTGGGAGTCAAACTTAGAAAGACAAACTGGGTCTGAATTCCTAAGGATCCAAGCTGAATTGTACCATTCTGATTAACCCCCATGTCTCAATGCAACCCATTTATTTCTGGAACCTACAAAAAATCAGGCTGGTTCCTACTTACCTACATGCAGATGGAGTGGCGCTCAATTTATCCGTCTTTCTTAATTGTCATGACAGCAGAGAACTGAAACAAAAGGAATGGGATTGAATGAAAGAAATTTTTAAAAAAGAAAGGATTTTCTGCCCCTTCCAGCAACATTCATGCATTCAGAATTGTAATGCAAGAGGCATAGTTCATGGAATAATCCAGAAAAGAAAAATGGGATTTGAATCCCCCAAAATGACAAGCAGAACTTAAACCTAAATAGTAACAGATAACAGAAAATCAGAGTTGGAAGGGACCTTGTAGGTCATCTATTTCCAACCCCCTGCCCAAGCAGACCTTACACCATTTCTGACAAGTGGCAGTCCAGTCTCTTCTTGAAAGTCTCAAGTGATAGCGCTT
This sequence comes from Laticauda laticaudata, assembly GCA_004320025.1. NCBI lineage: Eukaryota > Metazoa > Chordata > Lepidosauria > Squamata > Elapidae > Laticauda > Laticauda laticaudata. The sequence goes on along the minus strand of BHFT01030529.1, from coordinate 62,116 downwards.
CCACAACTTCTGAGGGCAATTTCTGTTGCATTGGTTGATTGTTCTCACTGTCAGAAAGTTTCTCCTTATTTCCAAGTTAAATCTCTCCTTGTTCAGTTTCCATCCATCCTTGTCTGGCCTTCGGGTGCTTTAGAAAATAACTTGACCCCCTCCTCTCTGTGGCAGCCCCTCAAATTATTATTGTGGTCAACCAGGCTATGAAATCAATATTTCCCCAAACCTTCCAATAAACCTCAGGAAAGGAAGCACAAAAGAAGAAAGCAACACTGTGTGTTCAAAGAGTGGAAGCTATTCTTTGCAAGAAGGTTGTTGGATTTGACATCATTTTGTATTCGTTGGAGGGTTGATTGGGCGATAAGGAACTTTGGTCCCTGTTTAATCATTGAGAAGGTAAGTCAATAGTGTGATCGTAATTCCAACTCTGCAATATCAGATTGAAACAATACCCTTTGTTCAAGGACGGCCACTTTGACCTCAGCTACAAAATGTCCTGGGGATGTGTTAAGAGAGCCTATATGATAAAGTATGTGTTGAGTTTGAAGCTTTTTATAAACATACATAAGTGGTAAAAGAAGAGCAGATGTCTATTTTCTTCCTAGCTACAATTCTTTGCAATAGATAGCAATACCAATAGCACTTAGACTTATATACCACTTTACAGTGCTTTACAGTCCTCTTTAAGCTGGTTTACAGAGTCAGCTCTTGCCCCCAACAATCTGGGTCCTCATTTTACCCACCTCAGAAGGATGGAAGGATGAGTCAACCTTGAGCCTGGTGAGATTTGAACTGCTGAACTGCTGATAGCTGGCAGTCAGCAGAAGTAGCCTTGCAATACTGCATTCTAACCACTGCGCCACCATGTCTCAAGATACCACTTGATTTCGAAAATGTCTACTCAATGGACTTCATCTGACCCACCAGACCATTCATTCCAGCATATTTGGCCCAGTTTCTTGTTTGGCCATAACTAGATGACCTATAAGGTCCCTTCCCACTCTGATTATCTGTTATCTGTTATCCTTCCCTTATTTTCTTTCCATTATCATCTTAACAGAATAACAAAAAACAGAGTTGGAAGAGACTTTGGAAGTCTTCTAGTCCAACTGTCTGCTCAAACAGGGGACCCTATACCATTTCAGAAAAATGGTTGTCCAATCTCTTCTTAAAATTCTCCAGTGCTGGAGCTCCCACACCTTCTGGAGGCAAGTCATTCCATTGGTGAATTGTTCTCACTTTTATGAAATGTCTCCTTAGTTCTAGGTTGCTTCTCTCCTTGATTATTTTCCATCTGTTGCTTCTTATCCTACTGATTTGGAGAATAAGTTGACCCCCTTCTTCTTTGTGGAGACCCCTTAGATATTGTAAGTCTGCTATCAAGTCACCTCTTATCCTTCTCTTCATTAACGTAGACATACTCAGTTCTCACAACTGTACATTGTATGTTTTAGCCTCCAGTCCCCTAATCATCTTTGTTGCTCTTCTCTGCACTCTTTCCAGAGTCTCAATGTCTTTTTATATCATGGCCACCAAAACTGGATGCAATGTCCCAAGTGTGGTCTTACCAAGGCCTTATAAAGTGGCATTAACAACTCAACTGATCTTGATTCTATCCCTCTGTTAATGCAGCCTAGGACTGTGTTATTTAGAGAAGAGGGAGAGAGAGAGAGAGAGAGAGAGAGAGAGAGAGAGAGAGAGAGAGAGAGAGAGAGAGCGAGCAGTAGGTAAATTATGTCACAGACAGTTATTTCAGCAGATCAGAGCAAGGTATTTGGACAGCCAGGGTGCCTTAAAAGAAAGAGAAAAAAATTTCACCAAACATAAGAGCTAGTTGTAATGTGTGCACACTGAAACCTAAAGCCAAGTGCTAAACAAGTTTTGCACATATTTAAAGTTTTCCCACCCTCGACCAAAAAAGTAACAAGAAGGGAAATCATATACACACCCAAAGTGCCTAGAACTGCAGTTTTGCCAACCTTTATTCTTGGAACATTCCTTAAGCAGGAACTGAAGAGAAGAAGATCGTACACTGTGTGTGATCTTGGACCACAAACATGTTTGGATTGATAGACTGAACACTTCCATGAAACATTTAGTACTCTGAGTGTAGCTTTCTCTGAATTTGGGATTTGTGACCTCAATTCATTTGTAGAAATCAATCTGCTATAAATAAATAACAACGTGACACCAGTTGTGATTGGTGTGCTTGGTGCCAACACATTCATATGGTACCTAAGTACTTTTCCAGATTTAGAAAAGTACTTAGGCACAATATGAATGGACGGAATTGCAACTCATGAATTACAAAAATCTGCATTACATCAATGTTACAAAATGTGAACAACAGCACCCATATCTATTTATATCTATTCACACTGTCTTTAACCACTCCTAGATTCTTGGGAAGTGTCCTATAATCAAAAGTATTGAATCAAGTTGGTATGAACTGGTAGGCTGTGAAGATGATGGTGATGATGATGATAATGGAGGAGGGGGAGGGGGAGGGCAAGGGCAAGGAGGAGGAGAAGGAGGAGGAGGAGGAGGAGGAGAGGAAGAAGAAAGTTAAGATGGCAGAGAAGTCTCTCAGAATTCATATGTACATTATTTTTATACTGCTTTTCACTATACATGACCACTTCAAAAACTCAGAACCCGTGACTGAAACTCAAGCAAAAAAAATATTAACACTTTAACAAAACAAATAAACATGCCAGCACAAGTAAGGAAATAAAAAGGGCACAATACCTTTACAAGGTGAGTGAGAAATTCTGTGGCTCAGTCACTTCCTCAGCTGAGTATGAAATTGAACTGTCTCCCCAAGCAAGCTTTGGATTTACAATATAGATGTCCAACCTCCTTTCCAAGTCATCTTCAAACCAGGGCTTGGTTCACAGCTCACTCTGGAAACTCTAACCTGCCTACTTCCTGAGACTTCAAAACAGGAGTTGCTGTTCCGTTGTTCTTTGACTGCATGGAGAAAGAAGAATCATGGATAATGTGGAGAAGCATCCTTGCTTAGTGCTCAGAGGCAGTTCTCCTTGGAATGTCCATAGAGTATGACATTTTCAAAGGCTCAGGAGATGCCCGAGTATTGCTATTCTGAGCATGTGTTGAACTGTTTTAAGTAAGGCAGCTCAAAAACCCAAATAGTCTTCCAATCCATGGCTGTTTACATTGGAGCGAAGGATCAGATTTTTGGGGTTTTACAGTGTGGTGGCTCGGTGGTTTAAGATGCTGAGCTTGTCCACTGGCAAAGCTGATAGCCCAGATTGGAGACTCAACCGCTGTCCAATGGGGTCAGCTCCCATTCCTTGCTCCAGCTGCTTGCCCACCTAACAGTTCGAAAGCATGCAGAGGCAAGTAGGTAAATAGCTACCACTTTGGTGGGAAGGGAACAACGTTTTTCGTTTGCTATGGTGTATAATCATGCTGGCCACATGACCACAGAAAATGTCTTTGGACAACACTGGCTCTCTCGGCTAAGAAACGGAGATGAGCACTGGCCCCTAGAGCTGGACACAACTGGACAGGGGAAACATTTACCTTTGCTTTCACAGCCCTTTATCAGCGGGAACTTGATGTTTATCAGAACCCCTGGAGACTTTCTCCTTTTCTTCCATTGACCCCAGAGAAGATGGTAGGGTGGAAGATCTTTCATTGCTTCTTTCTAGCAAAGGAGAAGAGGGGAGGGATGGGCGTGGGTGATTGAACACTCTTTGATCTCCAGATTAGGCCCTTCAAAATGCTCCCAGGTGCAATAGAAGGAAATATATAAATATTTACCATCATTGCCTGAAAGCAATGTTCTTTTAATGATATAATTAACATTCATGGTTATAGAACTTTCTTGGGGGGAAAATAGCTGAAACACTTGGAGCAGGCACGTGTTTTTATGAATAGTGCAATAGGAGGAAGGAGACAGTTTTATTTTTTTCTCCCCAGCTAAATTCTTTGGGCAACCTGCCCTCTCTAAGTAGCAATTAAAATGAGGAGGGGGAACAAAACATCAAACCCTTACCTTCCATTGATGCCAACTGGACTTTTCTCCCATAACATGAATTCCTGGAGATAATGGGGCGCAGCTGTTGATTCCCCCCCGCCACTCCATGTCTGGGGAGAGATGGTTTAATTAAACCTTCCCTCAAATTGTAACCTAATAGCAGTTCACACACTTGCTTGCACACCTGGTATTTAAATGTTAAAATCCATGTCATAATGCATAATTGTATTAATGAGTGTGTAGGTGGTTGGAAAACAAATAAATAATTGTTAAAAAAAAGTTCAAGCATTGATTCAGGCAACTGCTACAACCAACAGATCAAATAGACTCAGTTGGGCACTCTCGTGGAGTGGTAGAAGATGACCCAAGGATGTCCAGTCAAACAGAAAGCAACTTTCTTGGCCAACATTAGAGGAAAGGCTGCAGAGATTTTCCGTGATCCAGATAAGATTATTCTCAGTCCCACTTTACCAGGACTGAGACATCATGTCCTATCTCTTGTGTTCCTTTGCCAATCTTACCTTCGTTTTCCTTTAACACTGTCCCAAAGGTGCTTTTTCAGGAGGCAACTGGACTTCTTTTTTTTTTTTGAAGACATTTTGCTTCTCATCCCAGAAGCTTCTTCAGCTCTGACTGGATGGTGGGGAATGGAAGGATTTATACTCCTTGCAGACAGCTGGTCATCTGCATCCCTTTAGAGGGCCATTGAAGCACTTGGAGGTTTATCTGTGTCCTCAGTGTCACCTGAGTGATGCTCATGGTTCCTGTAATCTGCAATTTCTTTCCCTCTGGAAATCCATTCCTACTCCTACACCGTTCAGAGGATGTTCATCCCAAATTGTATAGCTATAAGTCTGTAGAGATTCTCAGTCCTCCAGGTCATGATTGTCCCAAAGGTGCTTTTTCAGAAGGCAACTGGGTTTTCTTGTTTTTCTTTGGAAGACGTTTTGCTTCTCATCCAAGAAGCTTCTTCAGCTCTGACAGGATAATGGGGAATGGAAGCAACTCTGGGACAATATGACCTGGAAATATAAAATCACGAACCGGTAGTTACACTGGTCGGATCCCACCCCTGCTTATACCTGTTATCTTGTAAGCAATTGACAAATAAAATAAATAAATAAAATAAAACCCTGAATCAGCTTGTAGCAGTTTCCATTTGGAATGGAACATGCAACCCTTGGCCCTCTAAACGAAAGAAAAACTGAAAAATTGGTCTCCTGCCTTAGCCACCATTAAATCATCTATGGTCCCCAGAAACCGCCTTTTCCAAGGAATTTCTTCCAGAATGAAAGCAAAACATCCATTTTGAAAGCTGCTGAAAGCTAACAAGTGAAATTATGGTGACATCTGCTGGTCAGGAATGTTCTCTTCTCGTCTTGGGAAGAAATCTCACGGTGGATCCATCAGAGTGAGAAGTCAAAACCTGTGAAGAAGGAAGCCCATATCATTACATCTTGAGTTAATGCTTTGCTTTTTCAGTGGATACAAACTTTCATCCTTGTCTTCTGCTTCAGCTCGATTAAGAAAAAATGCTGTTGGATGGTCTGACAGTAACATCTAACACTTATCGGTCTGTTGGGATTTCCTGGCTAAGGCCAGATGCATTGTGTATCTTATCCTGAAATAGATTCCACCAGCATCTTCCGTAGGTTCTTCATATGAAGTGCAATATATTGCAAGGTTTTGCACTTTTGCTATTTAAAAAAGGATATATTCAGCAACAGAGTGGTCAATGCCTGGAATACACGACTGACTCTGTTGTTACATCCTCTAACCTCCACTCCTTTAACCTCAAACTATCCACTATTGACCTCACTCCATTCCTAAGAGGTCTGTAAGGGGCATGCATAAGTGCNCTCCACTCCTTTAACCTCAAACTATCCACTATTGACCTCACTCCATTCCTAAGAGGTCTGTAAGGGGCATGCATAAGTGCAGTCATGCCTATTGTCCCTGTCCTATTGTCCCCATTTATTCACACCTATTTCCTGTATTCTTACTCATGTTTATTCTTATACCTATTATCAAATCAAACCAAATCAAATCAAAAATAAAGATATTAGAAGTATGGAGTCTTTGGTGCTCTCTGAGATTGGCTGGTTGCATGCAGACATTTCATGACCCAAGTCGGGAACATCATCAGCGCTAGAAGGGAGTTGGGATTTGCTCTCTGTTTATATACAAGTGGCTTGTCATGTCAGTGTTGGTGGGACTATAGTTTTCTTTTTGGCATTTCCTTGGCTAGGCTGTTATTTACTTTTGATTGTTTGTCAGAATTACTAATTCCTTGATTGGGGCATTGTTTACTGCTTGGTTGTTAGTCCGGTATTAAACCTGGTGTTTATCTCTGCTCATTTGGCTCTTGATTGCTAGTGGAGAGGTGTTTCCATCTTTTCGTTTCCTTTTTGATTGTCTCTTTTAAATGGTATGTAGAAGTTGTTTATCTCTTTGTGCCTGTTGATAGTTGATTTGGTCAAATGCCAAATTTCCAAGAATTCTCTAGTGTTTTTGTGCTATTCAATGCTTTCTCTCCCTTGAAAGTTGAAAAGATACTCTCAAACTGTGTTCCTACAGTATGATTAACTGGGTTAGTTAAAATTACTGCAGGTGGAGCCATCAAATACTACTCCATCTCTCGTATGAATGGAATTGGTTTCATTTAAATCCAGAAAATGGGGCTATTGAGTAGTAATTTTGAATCTAGCTGCCCCATTATTCAGCCTTTGCCAAGATAAAGCCCACCTGCTCAATTTACAATGCCGTTTTCTTTCTGCTTCTTTGAAGTCCACGTTTTCCCAGTTGTAGGAATTGAGTATGTCTAGTGTAATGAAAAGAAGAACTAGGGGTGACATGATATCTGTGTTCCAATATCTGAGGGACTGCCACAAAGAAGAGGGGGGGTCATCCTATTTTCCAAAGCACCAGAAGGCAGGACAAGAAGCAAAGGATGGAAACTAATCAAGGAGAGAAGCAACCTAGAACTAAGGAGACATTTCCTGACAATGAAAACAATTGATCAGTGGAAAGCTTGCTTCCAAAAGTTATGGATGCTCCATCACAGGAGGTTTTTTAAAGAAGAAATTGGACAGGCATTTCTCCAGAAGGGTATAATGTCTCCTGTTTTGCAAGGGGTTGGACTAGAAGACCTCCAAGGTCTCTTCTAAAACTATTACTATGTTCTAGAGACCTTCACTATCTGACCTGGCTAAATCTTGCTCCGTTCATCTTTGATATATGCTTCTAATGTTGAGAAAAACCCAGGCTGCTTATTGCTTCTCTGGCCAAAAGGTGGGGTTGTTGTTCACATCTCTGAATCTTTGTCTCTCTCTATATAAAATATGTATATATTTTTTTCCAAATACAAAACATGTTTCTCTTAATGGATACAATTTTGGAGGGGATAATGGAAGGAAGATCAAAAATCAACATCATCTAGACTCTCCTTGTTTAGAGAGGATACCCAAAGAGGCATGGCAATGAAGTTGTAAATTCTAGTTTTTGGCATACACACTGCTTTGCTTTGCATTCAATCATTTTTGAAACACAACAGTGACATATTTGAAGTACACGTAAAACACCGCCAGGAAACAAAAAAAAAAATCAGCACTGCTTGAATGTTCATTGAACTCCACAGGGTGTTCTCCCTGGGTATTTTTACTAACTTTTTTTGTTCATTAATATGAGGAAGGGAGGAACTGACTTCCAGGGCCCATTTTATTTTATTTTTTAAAAAAAGCATAAAGCAAAATTCTAAGAGCTGAAATTCTGCTGTATTTGGGTGGGTACAACAGGGTGAAGGAACATCTGAAGGAATTGAGACAGAAAATTGGCAAATGAACAATAACCAGAGAAAGCCAAAGTTGAACAGCAAAACACGTATTGTTATCAGGTTTCATTAAGAGGTAAATAACAAAAGCGAGCTGTGTTCCTACAAAGAGAAAGGAAAATATGCCTGCATGCAAAACTGCATATGGTAGCAGAAATGTGTGGAATAGCAAACATTAGATTCCAAACGCCCTTTATTTAAATGCTTTTAAATTATGTATGATATGAGAAATGTTAAAAGGTGATTTCCGTAGCCTCATTGTTTTCAATTGTGAACTGTTCGGAGCATGGAATGAAAACAAAGTAAGGGGTGGAAAGGTACAGTTTCATTCATACCAAAGCCTTACTACACAGGTGCAGAGAAAGAAACAAGAGCTGTTGATTGTGCAGAATCACAATGTTGTTTTTGCTTCCAACAATCTCCTCTAACTCTTAAAGGTAAAGTGTTTTTTTTTTCTTTCCCCATTCTTAAAATCAGGGTAAACTAGATAAACTGAGAAACATGGTTGTAGACATTCCTAGACCATGTATGTTTTCACTCATATATTGCTAGATATTTATCTGAATTGTTTTAAATTTAAATTTAAAAAACCCATATTAATTTATGTATTAAATTTATCGGCTGCCCAGGGTTAACTCTGGGCAGCTCACAATGTTAAAGAGGATAAAACTATACAAAGCAGCAGGGGAGGAAGGTGGTGAGATCTGCTATCAAACTATCAACCATAAGACATTATCTGAACATTTTGCAAATCCAAAAGTCTCCCTTGGGAGTGGGAGTGATGCAAACCAACGTTTTGCAAACTTGGCAACTTTGACATGGGTTGGGTGTCAATTCCTAGAATCCCCCAACCAATTGGGAAACTGTCATCCATGGAGTTGACATGCACTCATTTTAAAGTTGCTGAGTTTGAAAAACACTGGTTTGCATCATTAAATTGAATGGTAAAATGTTAAAAGGCTGAATCATGACTCTTGCTCTGTATGACGTCCCAAATTAGAAATACAAAGGATAATGATATGACTTTACTTTCCAGGGGTTTCATGCAACCGTGAAATAAAAACAATGGCGGAGATATTTTTATACAGCCAGTTTAACTATTTGTTTCACTCTGCAGAGACCAAAAAATAAATAAATGAACCCATCATGAATATTAAGGATTATTTGGAAAGAATTTGTGACAAAGGTTCCCAGGACAAAATAGATTTGGAAACCTTAACTGAGGTTTTTCAACATCACATCCATGCAGTGTCCTTTGCAAATCTCAGCCTCCACTGTGGCGAAACCATGCAGTTGGATTTAGAATCAGTGTACAATAAAATTGTGAAGCACAACTGTGGTGGATGGTGCATGGAGAACAAACAACTTCTGTTTTGGGCCTTCCAGATCATGGGCTACAAAGTTGATCTTTTAGGTGCTCACGTTTTGACCCAGAGCGAAAGGCCTATGATCCAAATTTCACTCATCTTCTGATCAGTCATTCTTGAAGGTAAAACCTACATTGTTGATGGTGGTTTTGAGGTGCCTTATCAGATGTGGCAACCAATGGAGTTGATTTCTGAGAAGAACCAATCTCAGACCCCAGGAATCTTCTGCTTCACAGAGAAGATGGTACTGTTGAAAGGTGTCAAAATGGTTTCAAGGATTCGATTTTCCCGCTGGGAGAGCTCCAGCACAAGGATATGGACAACTGCTTGAAAGCTGGATCTTTTTATTTTTCAGGAAGTGAAAAATACCTTCACAAAGTGAAGTGCAAAAAGTTCAGGATGGATTCTGAGAACAAAATTCTCTGCTCTGATGTAAAAAACATGACCTGCAAGAACATTTACTTTTTTACCTTGCAACCAAAGACAATAGATGACTTCCAGCCGGCCTGTTTACAACTCCAAATTGATCCAAATTCTGTTTTTAAGGAAGTCCGTCTATAGCCTCCAGACTACGGATGGAGTTCCAGTTTTGATTGGGTGGGTGCTGATTGAAACCAAATATATATAAGCAAGGTCCTGACAGGTGAAGAAGTGCAGAAAATCCTGAAGGAGTGATTCAAGATTCAGCTGGACAAAAAGTTTAACACCTCTTCAGGACACAGGTTTTAATTCAGGGGGAAAATGGGTAAACTTCGCTCAACAACGCGTTTCATCCTAAAGCAACAGAAATGAAGTTGGGATGCAGCTTTGGAGAAGTCCCACCCTGAAAAGATCCAAGGGGATGTTGGGTGAACATTTTAGAGAAGATGCTGTACTTTCTCGGGCAGATTTGGGTCGATTTAGAGAGCAAATGAAGCCCTTTACGCAAGTTGACTTTGCTGGGTCTAGGGATTTGCTACAGGGTTAGCGATGTAAGTCTACTTTAAAGTAGGAAAAGGGATAAGAAGCCTTTTGTTAAGATTTCAGTTTTGAGTTTTGACTGGGTCCGAGCAATCTCTAGCTTCAGCGTAATGGTGAGACTTTGAATCGGTATCTTTCCAGTCCTTATGTAGTCTCTAAGATATATAGGGAGTCCGAAAGGCTTTAGATCGGGATATATGAAGGCGTGGAATCTCCTGTATGAGCTGCTCTGACTTTTAACATCATCTAATGAAGTTCTCCAGACTCTCTCCCCTTCAAACGATAAAAATGAACTTTTGGAAACTGGCTATTTCAAAAGGAATCATTTATTGAAAAGAAAGACAGCAAGTCCAACTTCAAAGCAGGATCTGATATCCTTCCAGGCATGCAGCTTAAATAAAGGAAGTTAGAATCCCTCCTCCCCTTAGTCCGATGTGTATTTTGTCAATACAAAGAAGCAACATGTTAATTCCCCCCCCACACACACACACACACCTTTTCTGGGAAATGGTTGAGAAGAGATTCCCAGGTAGTTCCTTTGGGAGCTGGAATTATTATGGCACCTTCTCTTGCTATCTCTCCAAGAGGTGACAAGTTTCCAGGCTCCAGCCCACAGTTGTAAATCATGTAAAGGTCATACAGAGTAAGCACAAGAATTAGGATATCCAACATCAAAAATGATTACTTGTATACACTCCCCCTTCTTCTTCCATTGAAGAATGGCAGACACACGGATCTGACAGGTGAAGATGGACAAAGGTGCCATCCCAGTGATGGAATTCCTTCCCCAGAGTTGAGTCTCTGGGCATCTATATTAACATCGATTGTCCTGGGCTTTTTAAATGGCTTGTAATTGTATCTTGATTTTTTTTAAATTTTAATTATGCAAATACAATACATCTACCTTATTCTTGCTGTAAATACATTTTACTTAATCATTTATAATCTCATTAAAATATTAGTTGCAAATTAATCTAATCATAACTACTAGTATTTTGACCTTGTGTTCTATTATATAAACATCTATAACATTTATTCCATGTTTTGTAATATTTAGACTCTCCCGTGTCTTTTATTTCTAAAGTTAAGCTATCAGATTCTGCACATGCCATAATTTATCTTATTATTTCTGTTTCTGGAGGTATAATTTTATTTTTCCAATATTGTGCATATAATATTCTAGCTGCCGGCAATACAGTTATAGTTATATTATTTCCTTTTTAAATTTTTCTGATATTATTCCAAGAAAAAAATTCGGTTCAAATGGAATACATTCTCCCACCATTTGTTCTATCCATGTTTGAATCAGTCTCCAATATTTTTTTTGCAATTGTATTTTGATTCTTACCTTCTGAATGATCAGAGTGCTTCCGCTAATTTTAGATGGTGTTTTTAACAGTGCATGGTATTTGATTTTATTGTATATATATTTTACTTGGATTTTTGTACATGGGTACATGCCTATTGGGATATCTACTAAAATAATATGAAGTAGTCTTGATTGTTCTCCCAATTAAATGTTTTACAAGTGTTGCGACTCTCTCCGTGTGTGAATTCAGCATGGGTTTTAAAAATCTGATTCCTTTTACAAAATGCCTGGGTTTGCTTGCCAGCAAGGAAACTATTAAGTCCCAAAGAGTCTGATACAAAGTTCCTGTGAGAATACAGCACACAATTGGGCAACGTTGAGAAGAGCAGTCTTCCAAGACAGCAACGATTGAAACTGCTAAATCATGCCTGCAAGAAGTAGGATTCTCACTCTAGTCTTTGCATCAAATGGCAAATTGAAAATCACTTCTCATTTTCCAATTACCCAGCAAATTCTAATCTTAACTGAGTTAGAACGTATGGGTTTATTGCTTTATATCTTGCCAGGAGCCATCTTGAGATCTCCAAGGGGTCAGAGAACGTGCTATAAGAAACCGAGCAGTGAAACTACAGTCCCTCTCTGTGTTATTCTCTGTAATCAAGGTTTACTTGAACTGATCAAGTCACAGTCTAATAAGGGGGATAAAATGGTGTAACTGCGAAATTTGTACTTCTGTATCTCAGTCCCCTTATCATTTTTGTTGGTCTTCTTTGCACTCTTTCTTTAGAGAGACTGATGCTGCCCGACTCCATAACTTTCCCCAAAACCTCAAGATAGCTTGCCCTACCAGTGTTGGTTGCTACTGTATTTTTTTTTCAGTTCTTGGATGAGGGTATTCTTTCTGTTTGGTGGTTTGTCTGGTGTTAATTCCTGCTTATCTGGCTGTTGACTGCTGGAGAGGATGTGTTTTGGGCACTCAAGAAAGGAATTACCAAGGAGAAAAACTCTCGCCCATCAACGCTAGCCAGGCAAGTGCTGCACATACAGGGAATAAACCCCACGCCAAGAATGATTATGATCCATAGCACTAAGACTTTTGTGGCCTAGTTTTTCAGCACATAGGGTGAATGTTAATTGTTCTTCATGCCTTTTCCTCACAAATCTATCTATCTATCTATCTATCTATCTATCTATCTATCTATCTATCTATCTATCTATCTATCTATCTATCTATCTATCTATCTATCTATCTATCTATCTATCTATCTATCAAAGCGAAATACCAGTCATGCATCATCACAAAATCTCCAGAACCATAAAGCCTACAAACTTGAAATTGGGCATGTATATTCTTCTTGGCTTCTAGGTGCTGACTAAGAAAGGAGGATTTTTTGAAATGACCATCAGATAATTAGTATTTGTACATTATGATGAACACTCTCATGCTAAGGAGTTCTACTCCCCTTCCCCACCTGCAAAACACAAGCAGAGGAGTTTGTTTCAGTTTCAGAACACCAAGCAGCTTTAGAACAATTGAGCTAAGCCACACCCAGGCCCCTTGCTTTCTCCTTCTTGCTCACACAGCAAATACTGCTTCAGTTTCCAAACAGCCCTCAGCTCTCTCACACACTGACAGGATGCTAGCCAGATGAATACCTATGGATGATGGTAGGCAGAGGCAGAATTCTACCCCCCTCCATTTTCCTCCCCCAAAATTAAGCCCGATCACATAGTTTTATAGCGAAGCATGGGTACCAAACCAGTTTCTTACAAGCCTGTTCTAAATCTAAGGCAATGGTCTCCTGCTAAGGATGCTAAGATTTTCCTACGGCACAGCTTTTATGGGATGCTGAAAAAAATGTGTTTCTACACTGAATTATTTCAGAGCTGTTGCAATATATCCTTCTGAAAAAAAATCTTGAATGGGCTTCCTGGAAGGCAAATGTTAAAAGAAACTAATTAAAAATGATAGGACCGTGAGAAGCTTTTTGGCCTTGTAGAATTCAGAGTGATGTTTCGAAGAAGTTCCAGAGGAAGACGAGAAGCAGGGCATTAAGGGACCACTTGGCTGTAATTTATGATTTATGAGACCCAGCATTAGCCATTGGTTCAGATGGCTTTCAGAGGGATTCAGACAAATTCAGAGAGAATTCTCTTGGTTCAGAGAGACAATGTAGTTGAATGCATTCTATGGGGGAAATAATTGCAGGAAATAATTTCTTCTTTAACTGAGGATTTTTCTGGAAAACCTCTGTATCCAGGAAAGCTTCTATCCAGTCTCTAAACTATTTATATGTTTTTAGGCCCAAGCAGAAGCAGCAGAAAAAAAAAAGCAAAAGAAAAAATGTAAATATTCCATCAATCAAGTCCTGGAATGATGGAGAGCTACTGTCCTGGTTCATCTATCTTCCTGATCATTAATAATGTATTTGTAACCTTAAATGTATGCAATATAATGGGAGGAAATATTCCCAAACACAGATACCATCAAGGACTGGAATGTGTAACACAGGAGATGGTAATAATTTGGAGAAATTATAAACACCTAAATATTTAGCAGGACCTGTACATTGAAAGATTGCATCTTTTTATTTCCTTCCAAATTTGGGATCATAGTTATTGCAAATGGAAAATGTCTTCATGATTTCAATTCTGATTTTCTGGGTACAGAGTTTGCAAAGAGCATGTTTCACAAACTGAGCAGGGAATGAAAATCCCATTAAATCCTTAACCGGGAGGGGGGGGGGGGAAGAATGGTATCAGTTTAATTAAAAGTGCCAATATTTGCAAAGACTTAATTTCCAATCTCTACTAATTTCTGTTTATACATATTTTGGAAAGACATGGGAGAACTAATTGTAACAAAGCCACAACTGAGCAACAACAGTGTATGTGTGTGTGTGTGTGTCTCTCTCTCTCTCTGTGTGAGACTGGGTGTGTATGTTAAATTGTTCAAATAATGCTTGAAATTTCCTAAGCTTTCTTTCACATCACATGTCCATTGTTGTTCATCTGCTGCTTACAGCGCACTGAGGTCAAAATGCAGAAAGGCTATTCCAGGGGCTGTTAAAACTGGGCATGAATCCACCTCCATGGAAACTGGATCTTAAAAATCCATTTTCTGCAATGTTAAGGATCATGACAAGAAGGCCCATTTGGCTTCGTTTGTATAAATGAAACAGAAGAGCATCACTGGAAGAGTCCATTGTGTTTGAGCAGCTTGTAAATTCAAAGAAAGAAATCATCACTACATAACTTTCATAGAACTGAAACATAAATATCTGGGGATGTTTGAGTTGGAGGGGGAGGAGAAGGAAGAGCAGGCAGAGGAAGAGGAAGGGGAGGGGGAGGAAAAAGAGGAGGAGAGGAAAAAGAAGAGGGCAAAGAGGAGGAGGAGGAAAAGGAGAGGAAGAGGAGGAGGAGGAAAAGGAGGAGAGGAGCAGGAGGAAAAGGAGGAGAGGCGGGAGACAAGAAGAGGAGGAGGAAAAGGAGAGAAAGAGGAGGAGGATGGGAAGGGGAACAAGGATAAGGAGAGGAGGAAGAAGAGGAGGAGGAAAAGGAGGAGAGAAAGATGAGAAGATGAGAAGAAGAGGAACGGAAGGAGGAAGGAGGAAGAGGAGGAGGACAGCAGCTCTGGGAACTGGATGGGGCTGGAACCTGTCACTCCAGGAGATCTGAGGACAATATGGGTGAAAACCGAACAGCCCTTTGTTGAAGTTCTCTCTTCTAACCTAGTATCTAATAATATGATTGCAAGACTACAAGTTAGCCTACATTCGTTTAATGACGGTTCAATGTTACGATGACACTGACAAATGTGACTTGTGACCAGTTTTCACACTTACAACCACTGCAGCCTCGCCATGGTCATGTGATCAAGATTCAGGTGTTGGCAAGTATTTATGTCCCTTGCACTGGTTCCTTGCAATGACCATTTCTTACCTTCCTAGCTTCTGGCAAGCAAAGCCAACAGGAGAAGCCAGCTTCGCTTAACAATGGCATGGTTCACTTAACAGCTGCAGGGATTTGCTTTGCAGTTGTGGCAAGGGAGGCCGTAAAATGTGTTGTGCAACTCCTTTAACCACTGTCTCGCTTAGCAACAGAAACATTGAGCTCAATTGTGGTCATAAGTCGAATACTAGCCATACCGTGGGAATAATCTCTCTTTCTGATTTTGTACAGCCAATTTTCTTCCATTTGGGATACACACAAACCCACAAAACTCCACCTGCAGTGGAACATAATTATTGTTTATTTCTAAGTGATAATAGGCCAGTTTGGCTGATACATTAGATAGAAGAACCAATAAAGGAAGGATTTTTTTCCAAAAAATAAAAAAAAGAGGCTACAGCAAAAAGGTGCATTTCCTTTTTTGCTTTTATCCTCTTCTTCTTTCGGGAAGCCATGTTTTCCTTAACAAAAATAATGCTAAGGCACCTGGAGAACATCTTCAGAAATTAAAAACGCATGTCCCTTAGGAATGCATTTTCCAAGATGAAGCAGATAAAACCAAGTCTTGAATTCTGTTTCTTAAAAAAAGGAACAATTTCCCTACTATTTACCGATTTCCATTTCCATCTGTTTTTGTGCTCCTCAAAAGTTCGTGCATGGGGAAGAGAGGATGTATAACATCCATTAGATACTGGGGGAAAAAAGAAAGAGACAGTCCCTTCCCAGAGAGTCAGCTATTTACAAAAAATAAATGGCATTCTAACTTTCTGTTCCTTCCGTGCAATATACGACATTAATCCTGGGGTTTTAAAAATTCTTTTCTCACTTTGCTGGGCCTCCTCTCCTTGCTTTCCACCTCTGTAGGATCTTGCAAAACATGGCGGTCTCTTTTCTTCAGGAATTTCTTCCCAATGGTTCCCACTAATGTTTCATACCTGTGAACAATCATTGCAAATGGGAGAGAAATGTTCAAGCAGGGTTGTAGCCCTTGAGAAGATCACAAAAGAATCTTTAAGATGCTCTTTTAAAGCAAAAATTCTCCTCAAAATACAGAGACTTCAATTTCCAGATTTCTTTTCTTGTTTGTTTGTTTCTCATTTTCCTTTTTACTCGAGTGACAGAGAGGGAAGACAAGGTTGTGCTTTCCATGTCAGCCTCTCCAAGCCTTTGTCTGTCCCATCCATTCTTCAACTAGTTTAGTTTTTCAAAAGTCTACTCTTTTGCCCTTAACATATTTTTGAAAATTTACACAGTGAAAATGGAGGTCTATGAAATGAAAACAGGAGCCAGAGTAACAAGGAAAAAAGAGGAAAAATTTCAGCACCTTCAATAGATAAGAGTTTTCTCCCACAATAAACAGGCAAATGGAGATGAAATCAACCTTGCAAAGAAGTTCTTATCAATATTTAGCTCAACCTAACCTCCTCTTCTCTTCCTCCTCCTCCAACTCAAACATCCCTAGATATTTATGTTTAAACCAAGGCATGGTATAATAACCTTACAATTTTCCACCAAATTTGGATGGATAATTTCTGCAAACATTTTTCAAATGAGGGCTCACAACAGCCCTGTGAGGTAGGTTGGGTTGAGAGGAAGGGGGGAGGCTGAACCAAAATTACCCAGCTGGCTTCCCAGCTTAAGGTTGGATTAGAACTTGCTGTCTCCCAGAGACTGGTTTTCATGGTAAGATAAGACTAGAACTCACAGTCTCCCAGTTAGACCAACACCTTAACCATTACAACAAGTGGGCTCTCTATTTCCCGCTGAAGATATCCAGCTTTTAATTTAAAATCCTTCTTCCAGCCTCTGGTTGCAGCCTCCTGTTTTACAGTCCCCCTCAGAGCCAAATGCGTTAAAAAAGATTTTGAAATGATTTCTCTAGGTACGCCTATAAATATTTCCTCTAATGTTTTTGTTGGCTGTGAATCCAATAAAAGAAAGAAAGAAAGAAAGAAAGAAAGAAAGAAAGAAAGAAAGAAAGAAAGAAAGAAAGAAAGAAAGAAATAAATAAATAGGGGTTGTCTGACCGAGGTAGCCTGGAGAAAGCAAGCAAAGCATTTTTATTTGGTTTTTTTTTTTTTTAAAGGAACTCATCAGGTCAAAAGCTTATTTCTGTTATAAAATACTCTCTTGCAAAACAAGTGTTTTGAACATCAAAAGCCTGGTCATTTGGGAGAACTTTCATTTTAGATTGGAGGGGGGAGGGGAGGAGGCAGAAAAAAACCCCCCACCTCTCAACAATGTTATTTCTGTTATAATGGGGAAGACGTACCTTCTAGCCATTTCCTCATCCGATACATCAGCTTCCTTCGCATTCATTTCCTCCCCAGTGTCTTCTGTCTTGTGCCTCGAGTTCATCTGGACCATTAACTTCTGAAAATGAAAAAAACCCTGGAATATCACTTCAGGTATTATGTTCCTTGAAAAAAAAAAGTCAAGGAGACCAATTTGGCAAGAATGAGGGAGATGAATAGACAAGCAAAGCAAACATTTAAGTACCTCAATATTTTCTTTCCAGCTGAAGGACCCCAGGGCCAAGGTTGATATCACACTGACCCTCGGAGAATATTATTATGGCTAACTGCTCAATTGTAGCATCTTTCTTTGTGGCTTATAGCCCACGAAGGCTCTCCGGTCCACAGATGTTCATACCCCAAGAAGAATGCCACGAAAATGTTATTTCTGGCGTCATTAAAAATATGTTAATCTTGACGGATCAAGATGAAAACAGCTCTTGAGATTTTTCTTTTCCACAGATGAAGCAGAAATTAAAGTTTCTTATCATATTCTATTTGTTAACCGGTCAATTGTAATGTAAGACACTAAGAGTCGCTATCCAGAGGTATTGCTGTAATTCAACTCTCTGGTTAAATTCTAAACAGATCGGTGCTTCAAATATTTCATGTGGAGCCCAAACTCAGAAAATGGTTAATTCAGGAACCAGCTTAAGCATGTTGTATGAATGCAACTGGTCTGGAGGAGGTGTTTCTGAGCTACTCATGAATGCTCTCTTGCTTTTATACGAAGTGAATTCATCAGAACCAAAAGTAACAAACCACCCATCCATCCATCCAATCATCATACTGTATATATATCATCCCTCCTATCATCAATTCACCCACCCACTTTATGTATGAATGTATCCATCCATCCATTGTATGTAAGAATATATCCCTGCATCCCTCCCTCCAATGTATCCATCATTCATTCATCCATCCACCCATCCATTGTATGTATGAATGTATCTATCATCCATCCATCCAGTTATTCCAATATGGTACAAGCTGGATCAGGGATTTCACTGATCTTGAACCGCCTTAGCAAGCCAGATCCCCAAGAGGATGAATGAATGCTACAGGCCCAAAAAGAATAATACCTCAACTTCAGGATTGAACCCTTTGAAGGACATTCTGCCGTACAAAAGATCTTCACACATCGCGAAACTTCTTTCCTCTATGATGAGGCTCCTGTGAAGAAATCATTGTTTTAAAAAAAGGATTGAACAAGCAAGTTGAGGTTAGCCAGTCTCTTGGAAGGAAACATATATATATAAAAAAACACTCCAGATTGATTTTCAATTGGAGAAGGCAGTGCTTGTTTTTGGTTTTGTTTTGAAGTTGTGGGTGCTCCATCACTGGAAGCTTTTAAGAAGAGACTGGACAGGCGTTTGTCTGTAATCGTATGGGGTCTCCTTGATCAGGGCGCTGGACTAGAAGACCTACAAGGTCCCTTCCAATGCTGTTATTCTGTTAATTCTGCTTTTTTATCTTCTCATCTCCTTTCACACCTGCAAAGACTAAAAGGCAGCCAACTTACTCTTTTTCTTTTAGTTCTGGTCGATCCAGAAACCAATGTTCTTCACTGATTATTTTCTTCTCCTCTTCCTCAAGTTGCTTTTTGGTCTCTGAATCCAAGCCCCTTTGCATGAACTGAAAGACAAGATTTCAAGGCACCTCGTTTTTTTTAAAAAAAATGATTTATTAAATTTGCATGCTGCCCGTCTTACCATCAAGCGACTTTGTGGGAGCTTAGCTTACAAACTTAGACTTACAAGCATTCCATTTTGCAACCGTCCGAAGTTACATTGGCAGTGGAAAAAGGTAGCTTGTGACCACGCCTTGCACTTACGTCTGTTGCAGCACGCCCAAGTTCACATAATCCCCATTTGCGACCTTCCCAAATGGCTTATGACGGGCAAAGCCAATCAGGGAAGCCAGGTCATCCATCCAGCCGTTTAAAGACCATGTGACTCATTTAACAACTGCACCAACATCATCAAATCAGGCACAATTCATTTAACAATTGCCTTGGTTAGCGGCATAAATTTCCGGTTCCAATTGTGGTCGTTAAGTTTAAGACGACTGCATTGTTACGTTATTCATCATGCAATGACGTGATAAATCCCTAGAACAGGAAGGTGACAGCCAACAAATGACAAGAATGACATACTAAAACAGCCATATAGCTTCCTTTTTTTCCCTTAAAGAAATCTGACCCTTACTTGGAGAAAAGTAAAAAAAAAGGGAAAGGAGGAAAAAAAAATGCCATTATGAAGGATGCCAACCAAAGGCAAGGAATTTCTTATACATTCAATTAAAATTCTCAGTGAATATTGTTTTCCAGATAGATAGATAAATAGATAGATAGATAATTTTCATGCATCATCACAAAATCTCCAGCACCGTAAAGCCTACCAACTTGAAATTTGGCACATATGTTCCTCTTGGCTTCAAGGTGCTCACTGAGAAAGGATTTTCTGACATGACCACCAGAGCATTAGTATTTCCTATATTATTATTAACTGATGCTTAGGAGTTCTACTCCCCCTCCCCACCTGGAAAGAAATCTGTTCCAAATGCAAAACACAAGCAGAGGAGAGGAGTTTCAGCTTCAGTTTTACTTTCACAGCAGCAACCAGCTTTAGTACAAAACANTGCTGGTAGGCAGAGACACAATTCCCCCCCCCCCCGTTATTTTCCTCCCCAAAAGCTAAGCCCGACCACATAGTTTTGTAGTGAAGCACGGTTATTATAGCCATAAACAGTTATAAACCCGAATAAGATTTAAGCACGCAAAAACACCTTGCAATAAAACTAGGTCGCTCCCGAATTGAACAGCTGCTAGGCAAAGGATTGAGAGAGAGAAAAAGAAAAAGGTCATAACAAATGATGATTTATTTGTCTTTCCAGGAGGGAGCTTAATCTGGGGCAAGGAAGAGACAGCCTAGCAAGCTCTGGAAAAGGAAAGACTGCCCCAGTGAACGCTCCCATCCAGGTGTGTTACAACCACAGCTCAGCGCCGCGACTGCCTCTGACTTTTGACACAAGGTGCCATTTGCAGAGAAAGGAGCCGTTGGCAAGAAATCACGCAGCGGGAGGAAGAAGCCGGCACGGAGCAGAAGGCTCCCGGTTCATTTTCATATCATTTGCATGCCGGCTGGATTTGAAAAACAGACAGTCGCTCCTGCTGCCCTAGCAAATTTCTTATGATTCATACCAGTTGCTTGGAACTTCTGGTTAATGATTGTAACTACGGTTTAGGACCTATGACCTGGGACTGGCTGTTTGGATGTACACTGTGAGTTTGTGCACCAGAGGCAAATTTCTTGTGTGTCTGATTATACTTGGCCAATAAAGAATTCAATTCAATTCAATTCAAATTGTTCTCTTCTCTTCAAATCTATTGTTTTGTTCTGTTCTGTTCTGATCTCCTCTATCCTATTCTCATGGTTCTCTTCTCTTCTCTTCTCTTCTCTTCTCCTCTCTTCTCTCTTCTCTCCTCTCCTCTCCCCTGTATTCTATTCTCATAGTTCTCTTCTCTTCTCTTCTCCTCTCTTCTCTTCTCTCCTCTCCCCTGTATTCTATTCTCATAGTTCTCTTCTCTTCTCTTCTCTTCTCTTCTCTTCTCTTCTCTTCTCTTCTCCTCTCTTCTCTCCTCTCCCCTGTATTCTATTCTCACAGTTCTCTTCTCTTCTCTCCTCTCCCCTGTATTCTATTCTCATAGTTCTCTTCTCTTCTCCTCTACTCTCTTCTCATGGTTCTATTATATAGTTTTTCTTGCCACAGTTAATGGATCACTGCAGTTGTTAGGTTAGTAACGCAGTTCTTAAATGAATATGGTTTCTCCATTAGCTTTGCTTGTCACAAGGTCGCAAAAGGAGATCACGTGACCCTGGGACACTGCAACCGTCATAAATACCAACCAGTTGCCAAGCGTCTGGATTTTGATCACGTGACCACAGGGATGCTGCAATGGTGCATAAGTGTGGAAAACAGTCATAAGTAAGTCTCTTTTTTCAGTGTCACTTTGAACAGTCACTAAATGGACCATTATATGTCCTGAGTCTGCCTGTCCTAGGTCTTTTTCTGCCATCAGCTTTCCATGTTTCTAGGACTCAGCCTGGAGTTTACTCACTGATCTGAGCTATCCAGAAGACCCATTGATCCGACAGAAGGAAATTCACTTCCTGTTCTGACCCAGGCTTCATCAAACGTATTTAAACAGAAACTTGTTTTAAAAGCAAAACCTCTTTTATTGAAACGCTGGGAATTATTTGCATTCTCAGCCAGATCTTATCTTAAACAGTTCCCCAAGATAAGCACACACCTTTCAGTGCTGTGGAATGCTGCCAAAAACAGAAGTATCCAATTATAACAGAAATCAACTGAAGTACCAGAAAAAAACCCAACCAGAGAGCTTCAAAAAGGATTCGGGATCTTTCAAACTATTTTGCTTCCTGCAAAGATTTTATCCCTTATGGGAGGGGCAATCACTTCCCAGCCTTACTCCCGAGTCACCCCTTCTGCTTCAGCTGCTCTTGCCTTCGAGCAGCTCTGCGCACATGCACACTGGGAACAGGCTCCCCGGGGTCCTCTGCCTCGCAGCTGCTGGACTCCAAAGGCAGCACCCCACTCCCAGATGGTCCTGGCCCCATCCCTGCATCGGACTCAGGGCCCTCGCCCGAGTCCTCTCCAGACTCCTGACTGGTTCCCTTTCGTCCTCACTGTTCGACTCCACTGCCATCTACACCAGTTGCCGGCAAACTACAACCCTTCCATGGAAAAGGGATTAGGGCTGCAATCCTGAACAAATCCCTCCGAGAGGGCTAATTCTGAGCACTCAAGCCTCTCAACCTTTTGTCAAACCTGCGGATTGTATTGCAGAAAACCTGTTTTAAATCACCTGTCAGATCTCTGTCAAGTAAGTAACCTCTCAGGGACTACTTGAGAAGGGAAAGCAAAATAAATAAATGGTGGGGTTTATTTTTGTTTTTCTTAAATCCCGCTTGGCCTTTGTTTTTTCCTGACAACAACAACAACAATAATGAACCATACTTTAATGAATAAAAGTATCATATTACTACCCCACAACTTAATGGCAGCCTTAAAGGCGGAGATAAAAAAAGGAATGGCTTTGACATCAACTTGAAGCAAACAAACCATGAAGGGTCGTCGATATTGAGTTATAAATATTTGACGAGTATTTATATTTTTAAAAATTAATGGCAATCCTGCTCAGATGTTCTTTTCCTGAAAGAAAAAGAAAAAAAAAAGGCAATGGAGCCATCATCCATCACAGCCCTGTCTTCAGCTGAATAATGTGTTCCATTACAGGAGTGGAGTTCATTAGGCACTGAACCAAGATTAATCCGGCTTTGAACTCGACACTGAATTCACATATCCAAGGACAACAGCTAGGCTGGGGTTTTATTAACACACCCCACTCAATAGCGCACCCCCAATAGCAACATGGCTGCATTGGTAAGTTGGAGAAGAGGGAAAGGTATACAGTCCTCGACATACAAGAGTTTGCTTAAGAAGCTACAACAGCACAGAGAATGGGACCAGCTCATGGGATGAACCCATGGATAATGTAAAACATCTGAATGAGGTTTGTTTTGGTTAGTTACCAGTACTTCTAGTATTGCTATTTCAGCTATTGCATTATCTTATTTATTTGTATCCCTCCTTTATTATTTTTACAAATAAGGTGGCAAACATATCTAACACACCTTCCTCTTCCTATTTTTCACAACAACAACCTTGCATGGGTTAGGCTGAGAGATGGTGACTGGCCCCAAATCATCCAAACAGTTTTCATGCCTAAAATGGGACTAGAACTCTTCATCTCCTGGTCATAGGCCCAAAATCACCCAATCAGCTTTTGTGAAAAAAAAAGTGAAAAAAAAAGAAATAAATCCATTCTAATATCTGATTTTTTAACCCCTCAAATTGCTAATTTCGACTTTAAAATTTTTTAAACTGCACCTTGGATCTCTGTGATTATTGCTCCTTGCTATGTGCATCATTTTAATTCCTTTTCAAACAGTTTTAGTCTCTTCTTCGCTGGCCTGGCTATGTAATTTCATGCTTTTTTGAACTGGAAGTCACCAAGAGTCCTTCTTGCAAATTGCAGGGGCCCCGTGCATGTACTATGCAAACAAATAAATAAGGAGCAAATGGAAAAAGCAGAAAGCGTGAAAGAGACTTCCAAAAACAGAGAAATCGTGGGGTTTTTCCCTCCCAGAAAAAATTTAGCCTGAACCAACAGCAGATCCAATTTAGCAAAGTCTCCAATTACTTTGGGAGAAAAGACAAACTTGCAAAGTAAAACCCTTCAAAAGGGATGTAAACTTCTTAAAAAGCAATCTGCAATGCTTAAAGCAGGGTGTGTTTTTTTGGCAACTTTGGACACTTTTAGGATTAGTGGACTTCAACTCCCAGAATTCCCTAGCCAGCAAAGCTGCCTGGGGAATCCTGGGAGTTGGAAGTCCACACATCTTAAAGAGCCCAAGGATGAGGAACGCTGGCTTAAAGTGGTGCGTCCACCCCGTTGCATTCATTTGAGGCTGCAAAAAAAAAATGTTAACAATAAATAATAAAATGCAACATTAAAAAATAAAATGTTAAAATGTCCCTTCTTGCAAAATTATGAGAGTATTTCAGGCTTGCAATCATGCACAGAGTCCTTTCCTTGCACCCTTAACAAATCCAGGCGAGCAGAAGCTGATTTGGGGTGGAAACTTTCTTTTCCGACAAGCATTTTTTCCGAGAATCCAAATTAATTCCTTAAAAAGATTTTTTAAAAGCATCGTTTCTAGACCTGAGCATGCGCAGAAGGCGAAGGAGTTCGCCACGCGTTCAGCCCGAAGTGCCTCGACTCCTTTCGAATCGTCAACGACGTCTGCGAGGCTCCTCGGTTTCCCTGTCCCGCCCACGTCCGAAACTCTTCGGCCGCATTCGGCGCCACGCCTCTCGGCTCCAATTGGCGGCTCTTCCCACGTTCGTCGCCAGCCGAAGCCAATCGGGTTTGCCTTCGTTTGCCGCCGAGAACGGTTCGGAAAGAGTCGCGGTGGCCCCTCCCTTTTCCGAAGGCTTTCGCCTCAGCTCGCACGAGCGAAAACCTTCAGAAGATTCTTACCTTCATGCGGAGCAGGTTCTTGGACAGTTTGCTCTTCACGTCCCGAGCCATGGCGAGGCGGAGCGAAATCCTTCCCCTCAAAGCGCAGCGCCTTTTACGGGTTTCTGTCGCTCACCGGCCCGCGGTCCTTCGTCGTGAAATCGCCACTTTTGTGGCGGTGGTGGTGACGAAGCATGCGCGATGGCCCGCGCATGCTCAGTAGTCCCCTCTGATGCCTCCCTCCTGGCTCATGCCCTTACTTTCTTTCCCTTGGAAGTCAAAGGCGACTGAGACCTTTAAAAAAAAAAAAGCAAAGCATGTAAAATGCATAGTGACGAAATGAAAAATGTTCCGGAGGGGAGAAAGGGGGTTCAAAAAAAAAAAAAAAAGTTTGCAAGAAAGAGAGTCACAACTGGCACATATGGAGCACACTCAGCTATATCCAAGTGATGACCAATCCATATCCATCTGTAGGGAGTTAACGCCCACCCCTCCCCTAGAAAAATGATATCCGAGGAAACATTAAAAAGGCAGAATATTTCCCCTAAAAGGGAAGTAGAATCTCAGAGAGGCAGAGGCTCACCCCCATCTTTGTTAATGAGTGGGCTGATAAGGCCTGGCCAGGGTATTCTACATAACAAAGGCCTCTACCCACCTCACCTGGAAAGATTGCATCTTGCTCCTTCTTCTCCTTCACCCAATATCTTGAAGTATGTGATTGTCCTTTTCACTTTGGAGCTCCAAGGCATGGGACCCTGTCCACCATTAAACCATCTTTCCAAACAGCCTCCATGTTTCCAGTGTCTTTTTCCCCACTTGGAACTGAATCCAGAAGGATATTTCTTCCAACACATCTTTATGAGCTGCACACAGAACGTCATCAATGCCTGATGAAGAAAAATTGAAAAAAACAAAGACAAGTATTCCTCGATTTACAACAGTTCATTTGAAAGTTACAGCGGCACTGAAAAATGTGGCTTATGTCCGTTTTTCATAGTTGTGACCTTTCTGGCCTCCCCACAGTCAGGTGATCAAAATTGGATGTTTGGCAACTGACTGATACTTGCAGCCTTGTCCTGTGATCCCCTTTTGCAACCTACTGATGAGCAAAGTCAAGGGAGAAAACTAGATTCACGTAACCACTCTGATGATCCGGGGTGTGACACAAAGGCAACACAGATAAGCAAAAAGAGCCCCTTTATTAGCTCCAACTTTGCCCCCAATGTCCTGGTTACCTTCTGGTAACTCCCCCAGGAACAGCCTTTGACTACAGAGAATGAAGTCCCAAACATGATCAACACAAACTAGCTTTAAATCCAATTCAGCCAAACTGAAGTAATTAGCTTGGCAGGGCAGGAGCAATAAGGCACCACAAAACTCACATGGTTGGGAAGATGCCAGGAACACAGATCAGTGACAACAACACAGGATAAAGTCACGTTTGCTCCCAGCAGCTTGCCGCACACAGCCTGTCTTTCTTATCAACTTTCTTCCCAGCTGTGGCTAATGAAGGGAATCAGGGCCCTTTCCTCCCCCGCAAGCCATGCAACCCACATTGCTCCCTTCTCTGTTCTTCCCTGCTTGCTCTAGGAAGAAGAGGGGGTGGGCCTGGGTCTTCCTCTGAATTCCCTCTCCCTTCATTCATTCATTCATTCATTCATTCATTCATTCATTCATTCATTTATTTATTCATTCATTCATTCATTCATTTATTTATTTAATTTGTCAAGCGATTATAAGATAACAGGTATAAGTATAAACATAGTTATGAACATATAAAATGGATACATATAAGAAAAATAAAAAGAAACAATAGGACAGGGATCCCTTGTTCTACTTCTCCCCCTGCTCTGCCCAGCTGAACTTTGCCCTTCCCACAGCCTCCTCTACAGCCAACGGAGCCACACTCCCATTCCCTGTCAGCTGTCCAAATTCCTCCTCGGATTCAGGGACATGACACAATGTCAACTTGTAAAACATTCCTACGCTTGTTTCCAAGTTGTCATAAGAAAGGGGGGAGGGCTTTTCTCAGACTGCAGAAGCATACAGCAAATGAACTTAGTAGCACATACTAACCTTATCTTTAAAAAGATTGTAGCTAAGCTACCGGAGCTTTTTCCCATATTTTTTTTTTTTAATTGGAGAACATGATCGATGACACCTAGTCTTTGCATGTGCTTAATTGGAGAAACTGATTTATGGCACACCTGGAGGATGGGGGGAAGCAGGGTCACAGGTGACTGTAATTACGTATGCCAGAATCGGCTTCATACAGGTCATGCCAGTATGCCGCTCCAAATGAATTCTTTGAAGTTTTTTGAAGTTTGGCTCAAGGCTCATGATGAGAGTGGTAGCTGGAATCCTGACAGCAAACCAATTCTGGCATGGGGATGAAAAAAACGATGGTGCCCGATACCACTCCTCACCAAGTTTTAAATGGCCCCAACTCTGTTCCAAAAAGATTGAAATGTTTGGATATTTTTTCAGGTATTGGGTTGGGATGAAGGGTGATATAATGGTGTGTGTGGAGCGACTGACTTTGGAAGGCAGGGAGAAGTGATGGTAACCTAGGGATGGATCAGATAAGAGTCAGCCTAGCCCTGTATCACAGACAGAGAAGGAAAATCAGAATAACTTCTCAGGCTGTTAAAAGAGACAGCCGGAGACTTGCAAGATTGAGTTAAGGCAGCTTTACAGTAAAGTAGAATTAGCTCACCTGGTCCTGTTTCCTATCTGGTCTATTTCTGAAGGCTGGCAATATGTTGATAGGATGTTAGTATGTTTTTGGATCTCAACCATGTTGTAATAACAATAGTTTTGCAGTTACATTTACTTGAATTTCGGTTTTTGTATCGTTACAGTTTTCATTATTGTTAGTTGTCCAGAGTTGGACACGATAAAAAGCACGGTCATCCTGTAGATGAAGGAATGACCCCTGCATGGATAAAGGGCCTCTGTTTATTTTCTTTTGCTCTTTGCTTCCTTCTTCTTTTTTCTCCCTCTTTTTGTCAAGGGCTCCTTTTCGAATTTAAGAGTCTAAATTCCCCTTCTTTCTTTCAGTTTTGTTTAGACAATCTGGAAGCGTTCAGGTCATCCAAGGATATTGAGTAAGTAAAAATCCCAAGACATATTAAGAGAGGGGGGAGTGGGAAATGACAATTTGTTTCAGTCTGAGACTATTTTAATTCCTAGACATCTGGGGAGGGATCCTAAGTTGGGGAAAAAAGTGGATATGTTTTGACCTTAAGACTGAGGACAATCCAGAATTCAACCCCAACAGCTTTGCAATTTCTAAAGTGAATACACTGCACTTGTCACTTTAATAAACATTGGTGCCGCAGGCTTATTTCAGAGCGATGGAAGCTTCTAAAGTTTATAGGTTTATTTTAAGTATTTCCCCCCTGAAGGAATAGAGGCTGATTGATTAAATTGTCATTTTTTTTCTGTCTCATTTTTTTTTGGTTGCGCTCATGCGTTGTTTTTTTTTACTATAGTCGCTGAAATATATTACATGTATGCTGTTCAGCTTCCTTCGGGTATTATCCCATGTCATTGTAGTTTTACTTTTAAGTTGTAGCATGTTTCGGCAGAATCTCATCTGCCATCATCAGGCTTCTGTATTGAGTTCGTCTGTGGTCAGGCTATCACAGCCGTTAAGTTTTAAATTTGAGGCTAGCCTACTGCTGTGCCAGGATGGTTTTTCTTCATCCTGATTGGTTGGGAGTCTTGGTCTGTGTTTATTGGACTTGGAGTTTGTTTGGTGTTTTCTGGTCTTCTGTCTGTTTTGTGGCTTTGATTGGCTGGCAACACTTTTGCTCCTGCATTGGAGGTTTTCAGTGCAGCTTGCTTTGAGTAAAAGAACGGCTGCTATCCATTAGGAAGCTAGGTTTCATCTGGTGCCTGGTGGGGGGGGTTTGAGCTGGATATATCAAGGGAGTCTGTTTGTGCCAGTGTTTGTGTGGAGAGATACACAACACACACACACACACACACACACACACACACACACACATCATATATCATATATCATATCATATTCATATCATATCCTGGTATTTTTAACCATGCAGTTTGTTTAAAAAAAAGACAGCTTCTGGTGAAAATAAGTCAACGGAGAATTTTTAACTGCAGGATTGCAAGACAAAAAAAAAAGCACAACCAATCCAAGCTCTGGGTTAGGATTTTTCTTTTATGGCTATTATCTAGTGCAGTGTCGCCACTGGTGGTCTGTGAGAAAATTTTGGTAGTCCACATGGAAATATCACTCTCAAAGCAATTAATCCAGGCTGTGCAGGAAACAAGGCTGCACTGCTCACATGGCCCTGAGAACACAAGGCTTGTGTCGTTTTCACTGTGAACAACCATGAGATAGTGAGGGGAGGGGGGAAAGAGCAGAGAAGGAACTTGCCCCATTCACCACATGTGCCTCATCTGGCCACTGCACTGGCTTCTTTCCGCTTCTTTCTTCTGCTTTTGGCTGCATGCAAGGAAAGCAGCAAAGTCTTTCTTTCTCTCCCCCAACTCCATCAGAAAAGACTCTTTGGGACCCTGCAAGGCCTCCTGCTCCAAGAGGCTGCGCTGGCAAAGACTCATTCCTGGTGGAGTTTGGGGCAGAGAAAGAGAGACTTCTGCTGCTTCTGCTGCTTTCCTTGCATGAAGCCAAAAGTCTCTCTCTCTCTCTCTCTCCCACCCCCCTGAGAATGGAGCTGGAGACGGTATCCTGCGATCCCAAATAAGAATGATTGATGGTAGGAAAATGGGGTGGGGAATTTTCCTGCAGACTCTTTTGGGATTTTCCCAGGGTCTCTGGTCTGTGGATTTAAAATTATGAGTTTGGTGATCCCTGAGCTCCAAAAGGTTGGTGACCCCTGATCTCGTGGGCCATCCAGATATTTGTAGCCCAGATCTGGTAGTCTTTAATCATCTTACATGTTCACTTTTTCTTTTGTTTTTTGGCTTTCAGCTCGGTCAGCTTAGATGTCCTACCCTCTGTAATTCTGTAGGGATGGTATAAAATCTCTTTTTAAGTTTTGTTTTTTTTTAAAGCAAACTTTATTGAATATGCAATTAAAATAAATGAACAAACACAACATAGAAAAACAAAGAAAAAAATGAATAAAGGGCAATTCCATTATCGACAGTTTCCTTTTACTAAAATCTCTTTTTGGAAGGACTTATATCCATGTGGTGATGACTTTTTGCAATCCTTAGGGCCAATTTTGGCAAATTGAAGATATGTGGACTTCAACTCTCAGAGTTCCTCAGCCAAGCATTCATATCCCTCTTTGATACTCAGGGTTATCCACTCAGAAGTTCTGTTAGATATCATCACCTATAGAGTGTAATAGCTGTGAAGGATTTGAAACGAATTTTCTACGGTGTAAATCCACAGACATGGTTTCCAAACCTGCCCAGACCACATATTGACTCATGTTGCTTCCTTATATATTCCCCAAAGCTGGTCAGCTACTGAAATAGCCAGTAATGCTCCAGCCTCACATGATACACATACAATCACATGGTATCAGAGGTGGTATTCAGCAGGTGCTGACCAGTTCTGGAGAACCGGTAGTAGAAATTTTGAGTAGCCCAGAGAACCGGCAAACACTCTGACTGGCCCCACCCCCATCTATTTTCTGCTTCCCGAGTCCCAGCTGATTGGCTGGGTCTTCTTTGGTTGCCTTGCACAGGAGAACGGAGCTGGAAAGCAGGTTTGTGGGGTGGGAAAGGAATGGGGATTTTGCAGTATCCTTCCCCTGCCACGCCCACCAAGCCACACCCACCATGCCATGCCATGCCCACCAAGCCATGCCCACAGAACTGGTAGTAAAACATTTTGAATCCTACCATTGCATGGTAACAGAGTTGGAAGGGGCCTTGGAGGTCTTCTAGTCCAACCCCTTGCTCAAGCAGGAGACCCTATATCATCCAGACAAATGGCTGTCCAATCTCTTCTTAAGTGAATGGAGCGCTCCAATGATGGAGCACCCACAACTTCTCACTGTCAGGAAATTTCTCCTTAGTTCTAGGTTGCTTCTCTCCTTGATTAGGTTCCATCCAATGCTTCTTGTTCAGGTGCTTTGGAAAATAGGTGGACCCCCTCATCTTTGTGGCAGCCCCTCAAATATTGGAACACAGCTATCGTGTCAGCACTTGTCCTATATCTGTCATTTTGCCAGCTTCTTGCATAAGGCATGTTCAGGCATGCAAGAAACACCTGTACAAAAAGACACAAGGAATATCATTTTTGTTTGTGTTGTTTTTCCAGCTGCCATGACACTTAAATTAAAAATATATATATTTCAAGAATTATTTTGAATACTGTGAGCAACCCAGAGTCATGGATGTAAGATCAACGGCTATACAAATCTACTAAACAAATTAGCATCTATTTATTGATATTACCTTTGTACGCCACAATTTTAAATTGACTAAGGTGACTTTGGATAGCTTACATATGGTGAAAAAATTAGTATAGAAACAATTAAAACCTGATAACACCCCTAAAACTGTAATCCTTCCATCGTCCTGNATAGAATAGAATAGAATAGAATAGAATAGAATAGAATAGAATTCTTTATTGACCAAGTATGAATGGACACACAAGAAATTTGTCTCCAGTGCATAAGCTCTCAGTGTACATAAAAGTTATAAGTGATAAATCATGATCATAGTCATCATAAAAATGCATTCATCATGAATCATAAGATACAACACTTCATGATAGTCATAGGGTACTAAATAAGCAATCAATATAAATTGTACATTTATAAAAATATTATAAATAATAAATAAATAAAATAAAATAATAAAAACAAAAAAAATACATATCAAAAGGAGATAGTTAATAGGAAAAATGAGAAGAATAATGGTAATGCAGCCTTACTAAACAGTTTGACAGCCTTGTGGGAATTAGTTGTTTAGCAGAGTGATAGAATGGGGGGGAAACTGTCGTTTTGTCTAGTTGTTCTGCTGTTCAGTGCCTTATAGTGTCGTTTTGAAAGTAGAAGTTGAAACAATTTATGTCCAGGATGTGAAGGGGTCTGCAGATAGTTTCACAGCCCTCTTTTTGACAATTCATCTCCCCAAAAGAGTACCCCCAAATAGGTACCCCCAAAAGACGTTCAAAGTTTAACTAAGTTGCCTGAGCTATTTTACCGAGCACCAATTCTTCCTGTTTTTCTAAGCTTCTACTGTTGGGAAAAAAATTGATTGGATGTTGCACTACACAGCTTTACTAAATGTGAAAACTACTGCAGCGAGACACTATGATGGATCACAGCTCAGATCTGTCATGGCAAATCCTGTAGCTGCTAACGCTTGGTTAGTTAGAGACTCTGGAAATTGCAGCCAGAGTCTGGGGTTCTTATTTGGGGGAGGGGTGACAGGGAAGGGGGTTTATTCTTTAAAAGAAGCAACTTCTAATCAACTTAATGGATTTTTCTCTCCTCCCCTGTGTATGTATTAGTGATTGTATTGCCATAAACAGCAAAACTAACTGAAGGTTAGCTTTCATTAAGCAGTGGCAGAACGCTCTTCTGTACTTCTGGGATGATAATGAGGGTATTGTTGGAAAATTGGATGAAAAGTACAAATTAATGGATATCAGAATGTGACATGAATATATTTATTGCTCTTGTGTTTTGGCGGTTGGTTGTCTTGAGTGCTGAACCTTGCTAGCCACTCAGCATTCATAGGTTGTGAGAGGGAGAGCATTGTCACTTGGTGAAAATAAATAAAAAATAAAATAGTGTTCCTTCTCCGAAATAGAAGAAGGCCCAGGGGACTCTTCCCCACCCATGCAAATTGACAATTCACAGCAAATTGAAAAGAGGTTAGACAACAAGACAAAATGAAAAAAAAACAGCAACAGATTTCTCTTAAAAAATGAAGAAAGGTATCAACTTAAAACCCCAATAGTGCCAAAATTTCTGTTGCTAAGTGAGACAGTTGTTAAATGAATTTTGCCCCATTCTGTGACCTTTCTTAGAGGGGATGCGGTGGGTCAGTGGCTAAAACGCTGAGCTTGTCGATCAGAAAGGTCTGCAGTTTGGTGGTTCGAATCCCTAGCGCCACGTCTCGGAGGCAGCTCCCGTTACTTGTCCCACCTTCTGCCAACCTAGCAGTTCGAAAGCATATAAAAAATGCAAGTAGAAAAATAGGGACCCCCTTTGGTGGGAAGGGAACAGCGTTCCATGCCCCTTCCGTGTTCAGTCATGCCGGCCACATGACCACAGAGACGTCTTCGGACAGCGCTTGCTCTTCGGCTTTGTAACGGAGATGAGACTGCCCCCTAGAGCTCGAAACGAGTAGCACATAGGTGCGAAGGGAACCTTTACCTTATGACCTTTCTTTCCACTGCTATTAAGCGAATCACTGCAGTGTTAAATTAGTAACACAGTTGTTAAGTGAATCTGGCTTCCCCATTGACTTTGCTGGTCAGAAGGTTGCAAAAGGGGATCATATGACCCTGGGAAACTGCAACTGTCATAAATATGAGTCAATTGCCAAGAGTCTGAATTTTGATTGTGTGACCACGGCTGCAATGGCCATAAGTGTGAAAAATGGTTATAAGTCATTTTTTCAGTACTGCTGCTGTCAGGTCGAACAGTCACTGAATGAATGCTTGTAAGTCAAAGGACTACCTGGAATGGCCTGCTGGGGAATTCTGGGAGTTGAAGTCCATGCAACTTAAAAGTTACCAAAGTTCAGAAACATTTATCTAGTACAGTACCTCATGCCTTTACTCTGTGGTTTCTCAACCTTGGTACCTTTAAGATGGGTGGATTTCAATTCCCAGAATTCCCTAGTCAGAAATGCTGGTGTGATGACCCAAAGGGGTATGGCACAAAAGCAACACAGTCAGATAATCAGTAGGAGTCCCTTTATTAGCTCCAACTTTGCTTCCAATGTCCTGGTTACCATCTGGCTGGAGAAAATATCTCCCAGAAACAGCCTTTGGCTGCAGAGAATCAAGTCGAAAATGTGATCAACAAAAACTGTAACTATAAGTCAAATCAAGTCAAAAATACAGGAGCAAGAATTCCAGATGTGATGGCATGGCAATAACTCAATATGGTTGAGAAGATGCCAGGAATACAGATAAGCAAAGTCAACACAAGATAAACTCATATTTGTTCTCAGAAGATGCTGTACTCAGCTTGAATCTCTTTTAAACTCTTCCCAGGTGTGGCTTATGAAGGGATCAGGGCCCTTTCCTCCCCCATAAGCCATGCAACCCATGTTGCTCTCTTCTCTGTTCCTCCCTGCGTGCCCTAGTGGAAGAGAGGATAGGCCTAGGTCTTCTTCTGAACTCCGTTTCCTTTGTTCTATCTCTTCCCTGCTCTACCCAACTGGACTTTGCCCTTCCCCAGCTTTCTCCACAGCCAAGGGCACCACACTCCCGCTCCCTGTCAGCTATTCATCTTCCTCCTTGGATTCAGACTCCAACAGGGGCATGACAGCTACCTGGGGAATTCTTAAAGATGCCAAGTTTGAGTAACATTGTCTTATGATATTGACATCTTCTCTGGACAAGCTTGAAGGGCTCGCAGATTGCTCTCTATGTCACTTTTATCTTTTATCTTATAAAGACGTTCTTTGTATTGCCTCCAATGTATTTAAATATTAAGAGCCATGTACAAAGCAATTCAAGTCTCCAGCCTACCTTGTTCGCCTTCTGAGCTTAAAACCTTCAGATCTTTCATTCCCTCCTGTTCTCTTTAATTCAAAGTCTTGATTCCCAGCCAAGGTGGGGACGACTTCCACAAGCAACACCTGGCACCTTATTCTGTGCTGTGGCTCCAAATCATTACAGGGATTGTAATGAAGTTATTGTTTGTTCTTTGCGGGCTTAAAAAAAAAGCAGCGTGTGAGAACTTAAGACATCACTTATGATTAATAAGTGACAAAGGGCCACGATAATTAAAAGACTGTTTGGCAGCCCCACAATTCACTGTTTAGGCTGTCATATCGGCTTCCAAATCCCAACCTGAGGTATGAGAAGTGTCTCTTCTGATACCAGACAAATGGAAGTTTGCAGGGGAAAAAAATTCATTTTTTTTTACCTAACACACAATTTTGACAGAGCCAGGCTGATTAACATTTACAGTAATTGGATTATATTACGGCAATTTAACACTAAAAATAAAAATGAAAATGATTGTCATACGAGTAGCAGAGCCTCTTTTACTCAGGTACATGATTTTTCCCATATTTTTGATAGAGAGACAGACAGACAACAGATAGATAGATAGATAGATAGATTAGATAGATAGTAGATAGATAGATAGAATAGAAATAGATAGATAGAGAGGAATAGGTAGATGAGATACGGCAGGCAGGTAGGCAGATTAGAAGAGAGATGATCGATGTATGAATAAGATCGATTGATAGAGAGAAAAGAGAGATGCTAGATAGATTACTAGATAGATAGATAGAATGCTAGATAAATGTTGGGAGAATGGAGATAGATAGATGCTAGATGAGACTAGATGATAGAATCAGGGCATAGTCACCTTTTTATTACCTATCTCCCCTTTGTAATTCTGTTAGTGGTAAATTTTCTTCTAACATGCTGACCAGTTCCACAGTAATGGGATTTATAAGTAAGGGACAAAAACCCTACTGCCCCACCATGAAGCTGGAACGCCCACTAGTGGGTAATAAGCTCAGGTTTGACCTCCACGTGATGGATGATAGAAGAGAGATGCTAGATGCTAGATGAAGATAGATAGATGATCAGATAGATGATAGATAGATGATAGAAAGATGATAGAATCATAAAATAATAGCAGGCATGATAGATCAGAAGAGATAGAGATAGATGATGATAGATAGATAGATAGATAGATGAGATATAGATAGATAGATAGATAGATAGATAGATAGATAGATAGATAGATAGATAGATAGATAGACAGAAATAATACTTTATTGTTACTTTGAATGTGTACTAATTGGCATACATTAAAATGAAATTTCATTGCATTATGATCCATGGCATCATCAGCCAGATGTTTAGATTGGATTTGGCACTTGAATTCTTCCCAAGGACTTTGGTGTTAACATTTCTGGAGATAATTGTGGCAAAAGAAAAATCATAAAAAGGGGCAAAACTCATTTAAAAACTGCCTTGCTTAACGAGAGAAATTTAGGGTCCAATTTGCTTTCGTATATCAAGGGCTACCTATACAATAGGTCAAGAATTTCAATTCAGAAAATCATTTTTGCTAGCAAATGTGGAAAGTACCCACCAAAGCTAACGTACAGAACAAACCAAAGCACCATCCAATGTGGCAGAGTTTCTCGGGAACAACCTACCATACTATCCTAAAAATCCACTTTGCTTTAAAAATAATTGAGACAAACAAATGCCCATTCTTCCTCGCCTTAAAATATGTACAGATTCATTAATTGGGCAGGCAGCCTGGCCATTGGTAATAGCAAAAACTTTTAATTTTCCACTCATCATTATCTGCCTCTCTCAGTCTGCTCCTCCATTCTTGTGCAGCAGCAAACAGTATGGTGAAAAGAAAGGAGTATGAAAAGAAAGAAAAGAAAAAATAAAAAAGAGAAGGGATTTTTCCGACAGTCTTTTCAAGACATCCACCAATGTGTTGGCTCCTTCCTGCCAGAAACGTTCCATCTAGGTCTAAATGTACTCAAACTCGCTCATTTTGTCATTTGCAGATAATGAAGTTTAACTGGGACAAAACCCATTAAGCCGATGGCACCAGTCCCAGGTTTTTGGTTTTTGTTTTCAACAGAGGCCAAGTTGGTCCTGTTGCTTGTTCTTGTGGTTCACCGGCAGCAGGTGCAGACGGCAGAGGTATCAGACAATGAGGACGAAAGGGAACCAGTCAAGAGTCTGGAGAGGACTTGGATGAGGGTCCTGCATCTAATGCAGGAATGGGGCCAGGACTATCTGGGAGTGGGGTCTGCCTTCAGAGACTTTGGAGTCTGGCAGCAGTGAGGCAGAAGGCCCCGGGGAGCCTGTTCCCAGTGCGCGTCTGCACAGAGCTGCTA
Organism: Laticauda laticaudata; assembly: GCA_004320025.1. Taxonomy (NCBI): domain Eukaryota; kingdom Metazoa; phylum Chordata; class Lepidosauria; order Squamata; family Elapidae; genus Laticauda; species Laticauda laticaudata. The sequence goes on along the minus strand of BHFT01030529.1, from coordinate 25,277 downwards.
GAAGGCAAGAGCAGCTGAAGCAGAAGGGGTGACTCAGGAGTAAGGCTGGGAGGTGATTTCCCCTTCCATAAGGGATAAAAGTCAGACCTCGATGACAAGCTTTGCAGGAAGCAAAGTAGTTCAGTAATTCTCCGAGTCTTTTGTGAAGCTCTCTACTCTGGTCTGTTTTTTCTGGTTTTGGGGTTGATTTATGTTAAGCCTTAATTGGACATCTGTTTGTTGGCAAGCATTCGACAGCACTGAAAAGTGTGCTCTTATCTGGAGGAATTGCGTAATAATGAGTTTTGGTTGGGAACGCAAGTAATTCCCAGTGTCACATTAAAATAGGTTTTACTTTTAAAATCAGTATTGTGTTAGTTTGACGAAGCCTGGGTAAGAACACTTCTATGACCACGTTTTTGTATTCCCCTTCTTCAGCTTCCAAGGGGGATTTGCACATTGCAACACTTGCTAGCTCGCATGTCGGAAAAGCCGCAGCATATTTTGGGCACATCCAATGAAGAAAGGGACATTAAAAATTATTTAAGGGCATTGGTTGATTTTTCTTCAAGCAATTCCAAAATGGATTTTAAAAGAAGAGAATGATGTCATGATACGCCAATACAGATGGTCCTCAACTTACAACCACAATATGTTGCTAAATGTCACCATTTGTTAAGGGAGTTTTGACCCATATTACAACCTTTCTTGCCACCGTTGTTGAGCGCAATTGTTAAGCAAGTAACATGGTCATGAAGTGAATCCAGTTTCCCCGTTGACATTCCTTGTTAGATGGTTGCAAAAGGGGATCATGTGACCTTGGGACACTGCAGCCATCATAAATGTGAGTCTGTTGCCAGCTGCCTAAATTTCAATCACCTGACCATCTTTAAGTGTGAAAAATGGTCAAAAGTCACTAGAGTTTTCTAATTGTTATTCTAAAATAACCATGTTTTTTATATATTGGCTCAGCAATAACTGACTGATGCCAGAAGACTCTAAATCACTCATGGGAATATGTCCAACCTTAAGAGTACCTGAGAATCCCAATGAATCAATTTGTTGAATGGGAATGTTAATTGTGTTCTCCTTGTGCTGTTCTTGGATCCTGTTTAAGCTACACTGCACAGCTAGAGCTCTGGGCTACTGAATAGAACAGAGAATTAGAGTTTTAGAGTTAGAGTTAGAGTTAGAATTGATGGAAGGAACTTTGGAGGTCTTCTAGTCCAAACTCCTACTTAGGCAGGAAACTGTATTCTTTCAGACAAATGCTTGTCCAATCTCTTCTTAAAACCTCCAGTGTTGGAGCACCCACAACTTCTGGAGTCAAGTTGTTCCACTGATTGATTGTTCTCACTGTCAGAAAGTGTCTCCTTATTTCCAGGTTGAATCTCTCCTTGTTCAGTTTCCATCCATTGTTCCTTATCTGGCCTTCAGGTGCTTTAGAAAATAGCTTGACCCCCTTCCTCCTCCCTGTGGCAGCCCCTCAAATATTGGAAGACTGCGATCATGTCTCCCCTGGTCCTTCTCTTCTCCTTCTAGACTAGCTGTGCCCAGGTCCTATATCCATTCCTTATATGTTTTAGACTCTAGTCCCCTAATCAGCCTGGTTGCTCTTCTCTGCACTTTTTCTAGAGTCTCAACATCTTTTTATATCATGGCTACCAAAACTAGATTCATGGCCGTTCAAAATTGCAAATAGTGACTTTTGATCGTTTTTCATACCTACGACCCTTGCAACATCCCCACAGTCATCTGATTAAAATTCAGGTGGGTGGCAACTGACTCATAGTTATGACAGCTGCAGTGTCCTTGGGTCACTTTTGCCACGTTCTGACAAGCCATGGGGAAGCCAGACTCACTTAACGACCAGGTTACTTACCACTGCAATTATTTTTTTGAACAGCTGTGGTGAGAAAGGTCATTAAATGGAGCAAAGCTCACTTAACAACCATCTTGCTTAGCAACAGAAATGTTGGGCTCAATTGTGTCATAAATCGAGGACTGCCTGTATTCCATCAAAAATAACTGGTCAGCGAGTGTTGATCTGTCCTTGATCCTGAATGTTCAGCTTCCAAACACAGCTAGAAGGTCTCCTGCTTCTAGAATACTTTGAAGCCCCATTGTGAAAGTTTACTTAAGGATAAACATCCAAAAGTAATCCAGATAATGATAAAAATACAATAACAAAGTGAATGACCTGATCGATGAATAAACAGTCTGCTAAATACGTTATTGTATGCGTTGGCAGTGGATGATGGTGGAGGGAACACACTCATGTAACTTCTGAGATCATAGCAGTTCTCTATATCAGTGGTCCCCAACCTTTTTTGTACCAGGGACCAGTTTCACACAGAAACACTTTTTCAAGGACTGGCAAAATCAATTCTTCCCCAATAGTAAAAGGCTTCTTAGCTTTAGCTCATATAAAATATATATTTTAATCACGAGTATTCATTCTTTGCGGCCCGGTACAGAATGATCCACAGATCGGTACCGGTCCAGGGACCGGTGGCTGGGGACCCCTGCTCTATATAACATTCACAGGCTCTGATAGCACATTCATCTTTGAATTATGCATTCCCTTTTACTTAATAAATATACCTGTAACAACGTAATGAATTTCTGTATAAAAGCTCCATTCTAGAAGAATATATATATATATATATTACTGGTGTGAACTACCTTCCTGGTATTTGTCCAGTTTTAATTTCAGCTTAAATAAATAATACATGACAACAGGCTGGAAGAAAGATAAAAGGTGTATTTTGTATTCTTAATGGAAATAATAACTACTTTAGTCAAAACTAAATTTCCAATTAGTTTCAGTGAAACAGTATTATGCCTTCTTTTTTTTTACAGGCATGATAGCTCATTTTGAAACCTCATTTTGATAATATAGAAACATTTCCAGAACTCTAGTCTGCAATGGAAGAATCACAATTACTGATTTTGCTATTATGTCTGAGGATTCATCCAGAATGAAATTATCTCTTCTTAAATTATTTGCTTGTATTTTAAACATTAAAGGGAAAGAAAGAGGAATCAATTTATAACTATTCTTCATTTGAGTTGTCTGTCTGGAAACAACTTCATATTCAACAATTGGTTAATGACCAATCGTTTAATGACCAATTATTTGCTAACAAAACTACTTTCCAAATGATTACACTTTGTTTTAGAAAAATAACAAACTTGGATTGTTTTCTTCTTCAAGCTACTCATTGATTTATTCTGTATAAATATGTTTGAAAGAAGAATATCCTCCTCCTCCTCCTCTTCCTCCTCCTCTTCCTCCTCCTCCTCCTTTTCCTCCTCCTCCTCCTCCCCCCCCCCNCCTCCTCCTCCTCCTCCTTCTTCTTCTTCTTCTTCTTCTTCTTCTTCTGACTTGGTTAATTTATGGAGAGTCCTAATTGCATTTTATATATTGTTCCTGAGGTCATGAAAATATTTCTTCCATGAAGTTTCTTGAGAGAGATTTTTGCTGTCCCAATCCCACTAGACTTTATATTAGCATACCAAAATCTATGTTGCACTCACCTTAAAAGGAAGGAAGGAAGGAAGGAAGGAAGGAAGGAAGGAAGGAAGGAAGGAAGAAAGAAAATCAGAGGTAATAGAGAGACTGGAGCCTTTCATGATAGAACAAGACTTTTAATAATACTATATAGCAACATGATGAAGAATTCAGGTGAATTTAAAGAAGATGAAACAGTGTGTTAAGTCAAAGAAAAAAGAAAATGACATTAATAAATAGATTTATCTGATTAAAAAAAACCCTACACGTTACAGCGTTTGCTGCCTGTGCATCTGTGTTTTATGCTTGCTGAAAATCAATTCAGATTCACAGCTGGGCAAACAGTGAGGAAAGTAAATCTGAATGTGTCTACAAATATTAAAGAAAATCACATTTCAGCTTGTCTCTGTTTGCATCTCACTTGTTCTGTCTTTCAATGTTCTTAGGAGTGAAACTTCATGGAAAAGTTCCAGATTGGTAATCAAGTTTCCTACTGTGTTTGCTTGGAATGGAACCACGAACAAAAATATAGTGGGAAAGGAGAAATGGTGGTAGTTTATTCAATAAGCAGAGGACTAATTCCACAGGGGTAGAGAGATCGATGTAGCAACAAGTCCTCCTGAATCAGAAGGACTGAAAGGTGGTCTAAACAAATAGCATGGCAGAAATTCACTCTCCAATTTCCTGAAAACTTCTTTCCTTTCTTCCTTCCTTCCTTCCTTTCTTCCTTCCTTCCTTCCTTCCTTCCTCCCTCCTTCCCTCCCTCCCTTCCTCCCTCCCTCTCTCCCTCCCTTTCTTCTTTCTTTCCTTCCCTATCTTCCTTTGTTCCTCTGATTTCCCTTCCTACCATCTTTCCTTCCAATCTGTAAAGCCTCCTCCCCTGTCATTTGAAAAATGTAATAAAATTTTCCCCTCCATAGGGGGAAAAGTATGTTTAAATAGCATTTAGCAAAGGAGAGCATTGTATGCTGTACAGTTACCAAATTTTGTAGTTCTTCACAGTGACCCCATTTGGTCTACATTGCCTTGGCTTCATTGGCGAAATCTATCAATGCCCAATGCTACAAGGGAGTTTCTTTTCAGAAGCTGGCTTGTGGCAGAGCCTGTTGCTGATCAGGCCAGTCATGGCTAAGAGCAGAATCTGGATCTTCCTGCACCTACTGTAGTCACCTTACCAGATTAACAGATTTGGAAGGGACCTTGTCCAAACCTTACCCAAGCAGGAGACCCTACTACATCATTTGTGACAAATGGCAGTCTAATGGCACCCTTCTGGGACTCATAGATCCCATGTATGTGATATTAAAATAAAGAAATAAGTATGTTATGGTTACCTGTTGGAGACTGAAGCCCAGTTCTTAAGGTCTACAAGCAGTTTGGACAAAGGTGTTTTGTTTTTGTTTTTTGTAAAGGAATCAAGTTTTATTTTCCATCTTCTTGTAACCTGGTAGCTATGGAGATAGAAGGGGGAAAAAAGTGAGATGCTCGTTTGAAAAGATGGGGGTGGGAGGAAACCAAACAAATGTGATGGAGGGCTGTTTAGAAGAAGAATGGAGTTTAAAACCACTGTACAATTCAGGACGTATCATTTGCCTTGGTCTGAGCAATCCACCTCCTCTCTAAGTATTTAGCATAGTCATCTTCTTTTGAGTCTCCTTTTTGAACCCGAGTAGCAGTGAATAAATGCTGCTGGTGCCTCCAGGATGTCTCACGAGGGAAAAGCAATCGCCATATTGAGAAGTACTTTCTCATTATGGGTAATGGGATGATGAGCTTTAAAAAAATGATGTCAGACACTTGTGTTTAAAAGCTCTCAGCCCAAGTAAGCTTTGTTAATTCAGAGATAATGCCTGCATGAGAAATAATAAATTTAGCACAAAGGACAGTTACTTCCTGAAGGACGTGCTCAGCGATGTTTCCGTATGGACAGTGGCACACAAAAAAAAAAGAAAGAAAGAAATACAGGGAAATCAGATTATCATTATCACTACTACTATTATTAGTTGCACGCAGTTGGTTACCATCGAACGAGGGAATGTAATTGTTGTATCAGACCCATCAGTCACTGAAAGCAAACAAGCTAGTAAGTAGCCCACTTAACAAGGCAAATGATGTTGGTAATCATTATTATTTTTTTCCCCACACTAAGAGTAACTTTCATGTCAACCCACTGTGCCACTTGTAGCAATGCATGGGGGAAAAACAAAGGTGGATGTGTTTAGGGATGTTGCTAAGGGCGACTTGTGTATAAATCTAATTTTTATCAAAAGGGGGACTTTCTGAATTAATTGAAAGCTGAGTTTTTTTTCAAAAAAGGCTTTGCTCTACCAAAAGGTAGCCCAATTAATCAGGCAACAGTGCCCCTCATTTCTTCTCCTAGAAGTTTCAATTAAAGAAAACTAAACCATAGATCTCTCTATGTGTCAAAAGATAATTATCTTGCAACAGTCCCAAAGGTGATTTTTTAAAAAGGCAACTGGATTTGCTTTGTTTTTCCTTGAAGATGTTTGGCTTGTCATCCAAGAAGCTTCTTCAGTTCTTGCAACTGAAATATCTTGCAAATATCTTGCAACTGTTTTAAGGCTCTATATACCACTATAAGGACAAGCAAATCTTTTGGCTGTCCCATTTAACTCTTAAATGTGGAGGTTGTGTTCAGCAACCTTAAATTCTTAAGGTGGAGGTTGTATTCAGCAGGTTCTGACCAGTTCTGGAGAACCGGTAGAGGAAATTTTGAGAAGTTCAGAGGACCAGCAAATACCACCTCTGACTAGCCCCGATCCATATTCTGCCTCCTATCAAGTCCCAGCTGATCGGCTGGGTCTTCTTTGGTTGCCCTGCATAGGAGAACAGAGCTGGAAAACAGGCTAGTGGGTGGGGAGGGAATGGGGATTTTGCAGTATCCTTCCCCTGCCACGCCCACCAAGCCACGCCCACCAAGCCACGCCCACAGAACTGATAGTAAAAAANCATCCTTCCCCTGCCACGCCCACCAAGCCACGCCCACCAAGCCACGCCCACAGAACTGATAGTAAAAAAAATTGAATCCCACCACTGCTTCAAGGAGAGAAATCAATTTCTCTGCATTATGCTTTTTTTTTTAAATGTTATTAAAGTATATTTGTTTATTTACATTTTATTTAAATTTACACCAGATTCATCTCAATAATAAGGTGACTCTGGACTAAGGTGACTCCAGACTAACACTTATTATAAGATACAATTTAAATAGAAACAAACATTGAGAAGAAAGAAGAGCAGAAAGAAAAAGAAAGAAAGAAAGAAAAAAAGAAAGAGAAAGAAGCAACTTCTGACATTTTTTTCAAGTGCAGCTGAATATGAAAAAAATTACAACCTTCTTTCTGAATGTTTCAAGTATGTTGGAGGCTTTCAGGGTTAGGAGTAAAAGGACAGCTATTATCTATTAGGAAGCCAGGTTTCATCTGGGTGCCTGGTTGGGGTGTGTTTGAGCTGGAGGTATCAGGGGGAGTCTGTTTGTGCCCAGGTGTTTGCCTGGCTTGTGGTGTGGAGATCTTTCTATTTGAGAGTGCAGGCTTCCAAATGATTGACAGTCTAGCCTTCTAATAGATAACAGCCGTCCTTTTACTCAAAGCCAAGCTGCACTGAAAGCCTCCAACACAAGAACAGAGGGTTGCCAGCCAATCAAAGCCACAAAACAGACAGAAGAAACCAGAAACATCAATCAAACAAACTGCAAGACCAATAAACACAGACCAAGACTCCCAACCAATCAGGACGTAGAAAAAAACATCCTGGCTCAGCAGTAGGCTAGCTTCAAATTTAAAACTGAAACGGCTGTGATAGCCTGACCCACATACAAACTCCATACAGAAGCCTGATGATGGCAGATGAGATTCTGCCGAAACGTTGCTACAATTTTAAAAGCACAACTACAATGACGTGGGATAATACCATGTATATATATATAATTCAGCTCTGCTCAGGTATTTTCCCATGTCATCATAGTTGTGCTTTTAAAGTTGTAGCATCGTTTCAGCAGAATCTCAGTTTTAAGTACAAAATCCAGAAGTTGTTTCCACATGGAAACAAAACTGGCTAAATTCTTCTCTTTAATCCAAACAGTCAATTTTACTGTCTCTACCAACTTTATTGCCTAATTCCTCTGTATAATGGAAGGCAGCAAAGATTTTTGTAAAGAGTCCACTTTATCAGTTTGTGGGTGTGTCAGTGTTCAGAATAATTGGAGAGCAGGCAGTTATCTCTTTCAAACATGTGTTTTCTTTGGAGTATTAAAAATCTATTTTAATTCTCATCCTCCTTCTCCAATGTTACTGAAGCAGACAAATATGGAGAATAATATACATTATTGATTACATGAATTAGAGTGCCTTTTAATGAGCACTTAGCTCATAATTCTGACTTCGCCATGAAACATTTCCCTCTAAAAACCTTGAGCTTAATCAGAGTAAATAGAACTGATAGCATAAACCAACAAATAATGAGCATACAGCCAACCTAGAACAATCAATGAAAAACCGTATGTCTGAATTTTTAATGTTTTTTAATGTCATGTAATTTTTATTTTAATATTTTTAGAGAAAAAGCTTATTAATTGTCCCATTTTGTTTATACTGGTCTATGACTACAGTAAATTGATTTGATGGGTGGGCTGCAGGGGAGGGAGAATCAAAGAAGGTTAAATAACTCACAAAATGATACATGGAGAAGACCAAATTGTTGCAAATATGCAGACTTTGCCCGCAGTCTCCTAGATGCAATATTGATTTTAGAGATTAACAATATTTCTAGAGCTTGTGGTTGTCAAAAAATTAAGCCAGGTGTCCAACTATCCAGCTGTACAAGTCAAATAAAGCTTCAAATTAACATCCCAGTTGAAACAAATGTGTCTTTTGTTGAATTTTTAATCCTGTTAGAAGCTCTGGGGAGGTTTTGTAATGCTCAACACCAATCTGCAGTCAACAAACAAATAAAACCCAGGTTGGATTAATGGATTTTGTTTCTCCGTTAGGAATAGAGAGGTGTATGTTTGTGTAATGGGGTGAGAGAGTCCTCTCTTCTTTCAATAATCCAATGGATCTGGCTAACAAAGAGGGAAGGAAAGAAACACAACATATTTATTATGAATAGGTAAGAAGAAGAGGTGTATCCATCCATTTAATATTCAAGAAGGAGTAAATGTGGGTGAAGAAAGCCAGAAATTGTTTTAACAGAAATTTCCTGTTAATGGAAGTGCATTTGGAAAGAGATGAAGAAACAATGGATGGATGCATAGAGAAAGAGAAAGGAAATTCTAGCTACAAATATCTAGCCAAAAGACTTATGACATTAGGGGTCCTTCGTGCACCCTGAGGTTGATTAGTTTTCTTGCAGATGTTTCTTTTCTTTTCTTTTATAATGCTTTAGAGTTTTTTTCCATTTATACATAATACCAATAGTTATTAAACCGTGCTGTGACATTATATATACATTTATGTGTCCTATCAAAACTTACAATGCATAATACTTTCATACCCTCTTACTTATTATGTACATTATTTACATGTTCTATTCTTATATCTATTATCAATCCGAGTAAATCATGTTTCCCATACTGCATTGTATTCTGTGTCTGTTTTCCCTTTTAATTCCATAGTTACTTTGTCCATTTCCATATACTCTGTTTTTATTATTATTATTATTATTATTAAGCCTTCAGGTGGTATGGAGTTTTTTTTTCTAGCACTGAGCATATGAAATTCTTGATTCTGTTAATATATGTAGTATAAGATTATTTGTCTTTCTGTTATATATTTTTTTATTATTATTATTCCTAAGAGGAATAATTCCAGGACAAAATTAATTTTGTTTTTAGTTAACTCTTCTAACCACGTTTAAATCATTTTCCAGCATTTTTTCACTTTGGGGCATGTCCACCAAGAATGAAAGAAGGTACCTTGTTGTTGTCCACACTCCCCACAATTTGGCTTTAAATTTGGGTAAATCTAGAACATTTTATGTTGGTTTTGCTTATAGGCTGCCGATTACAGATGTTTCCTTACCCAAACTAGGTAGCACCATCAATGCTAAAAGGAACTGGGTTTCATGGGGAAGAGGAGGGGGGACGGGGAGGATTGTGGGGTCCTTGGTGCTCGGTGAGCTTGCTTGTTTTCTTGAAGACATTTCCTTACCCAAACTAGGTAACATCAGTGCTAGTTTAGGTAATGAAACACCTGCAAGAAAAGAAGCAAGTTCAGAGAGCACCAAGGACCCCTCATGTCAACCCTGAGTACAAATATTTTTCTTTATTAGTACTTATGACATTGTCCTAGATATATTTTGAAGAATTTCTATTGTATCAGAATGCTATTTCCCCCCTTCACATGTTCTGTAGAATTGTAAAAAATGAAAATAAGCAACTATTATGTGGGAGCCTCACATTTTTAGTAGTTTGTCCACCCATTTTCCTCTTCAGTTGTGTTAACTATTAATTAATTAAATATATAGCCCACCCATCTCATGGATAAAGTGACTGGCACTATATTATAACACATTATAATTTGTACTGTTGCTGGGTACTTCTCAAATTCACTTTCTGCCTACACCTCTCATATTTTGTTTTTGTCAAGCACCAGGGAAATCAGGAGATCCAGACAGTTCAAATGAATATAAAGATTTATTGCAAGCTTAAGCTTTCTATAAATTCTGTTCTACTTACGGTCAAGGAAAATGAGCAGGAATTAAGAATCAAAGTGGGCTGGACTTAGGTCTCTTGTGGACATGCAGAGACCCATGGCTTATGACACGTTTGACCCCTCCCTCAGGTTTAGCCTGATCATCTCCTGCAGTTTCAGTAGACTACTTTCATTAATGTATTGACAGGCCACCTTTTCTTAAGAGTTATATTTGGGCACATGCATTTCTACAAGTTTCGCAAAATCAGAGACGTGCATGTTTTAGCAGAAGATATTTTATTTTTATTTTATCCTGTGGTTTGAAAGCACAAAGGTGTCATCTTGTAAAGCATTCCTGGCTTGCTTTTGAGTTTCCATAAGAAGGAGGGGGGGAAGATCTGATAGAGCAGTTTGTTGCTATGACCAGAAGGACATTCCATGCATTCCTTTCTCCAGATTGTGTCTCAAGTTACCAAGCCCAGCTGGAGATTTGTGACACACCTTGGGAGGAGGGGGGAAACAGTGTCATAGGTGAACACTAACTGCTCTTGTGAAAAGTGCCAACATGTTGCTCCTAATAAATAATTGGATTTCTTTTGAAACTTGGCTCAAGGCTCATGAATTAATTAGAGCATCCGTTGGAACCTTGACAAAAGGAAAGTTTGCATTTGGAAGGGAAGTAATTATTTTTCTCCCTGTGCCAAGGTCTCAAGTAGATTTAAAACATACTAGAACACTTTTTCAAAGGACAGCAGGGAAACTGCAAAACTACACATCACATCTGTTCTAAATTGTAGAACCACATAAGCCAAATTCAGAATTAACTTGAGGTGGAAGGAACAGATGACTGCTCTCCCGAATAAGGGTTTCGCTCCAGCATTAATTAAAGCAGTCATGCTTGTTCTGCTTTATCTCTGGTTATTTCTTGCTTCGTCTAATTCAGCCCGCAGATAAATTGTTAGAAGCTGCACAACTGCAACAAACAATCCCACTTTTAGTACAGCAAGAGCAATGTATTTCAGTGACTGTTCAGCACTCAGAACTTGGGGAGAAATAGAAATTGCCAGGGACCTTCATATTTGAAGAAGGAATACAATATAATCTGGCATGGGAAGATGCCCAAAGAATGAAGAACTTGCATCCTGGGTCACACTATTACAAACCTTTTGACCGCTTGAAAGTGATTTCAAAGCTAGACATAATTTAAGGCTAGGCAAGCTTTTGACAAGGTTTAAAAAAGATTAAAAAAACACAACTGGGGGAAAAAAAAAAGACACATCAAACAAAACAACTGAAAATGCCAGCAAAGAGTCCTAATTGATTGGAATATCCCTTGACTCAAAATATTCTAATTGCATGGGTCTGCAATCCTTTGTCTGTGTGCTAATCTAACAGAGCTAGGGTAGCTATTAATCTTCTTAATGGAAGTAGTTCACCTGCTGTAAATTAGTTATTTGGACACAAAATTGTTACTGCATTGGGGGGGGGGGAATTACTTTTCTGGTCTAGCTAACTTTGAGAAAGCTAGGAAGAAACGATGTATTCAGAGAATAGAAGAGGTGAGGTGATTGAGTGGTTGGCTAAAAGGAAGCTCTGTCAGGACCTTGGAGAACTCCCTGAGGTTGATTCCAGGTGAACTCAACTTAAGTCTACCATGGCCTCAACAATTCCTTGCATTTTGGAGTGCATCATTTCTAACCTTGGCATCTTCTAGATGTGTAGACTCCCAGAAATTATACTGGGGTAGAGAGCTAAGGGATACCAGTGATGCTGTATGTGTCATGATGTCATTCCACAAGTGAAGCAAATGATGTCATTGGTAGCTATCACTTCCTGATGTCCTGATGCGAAATATTAGAGAACTGTAGAGACAACAGAATGTACAAAATATGTCTTTAATCAGAAGACATTATTGGGGAAGGTACCAGAAAACAGAAGACAATGAGATCTAGTCCTGCCTTAGATATCAAAGCCAACTGGTTGACTCTGGGCCAATCCCAGGAGATGGTAAATTCTCATCCTGCCTTAGGCATAAAAGCCAGCTGGTTGACTCTGCACCAATCCCAGGAAATGGTGAGTTCTAGTCCTTTCTTAGGTATGAAAGCTGGTTGGATGATTTGGGGCCAATCTTTCTTTCTCTCAGACAACCCACCTCACAATTTTGTGAGGGAAGAAAGAGGAGAAAGGAATATTGTATATGTTCACCAGTTCGAGTTGTTTGTTAAACTAATAAAGGTGGTATGTAAATTATTTTTTAAAATTAAGTTGGCTGCCTGGCTATAATAACCCTGAGATATATGAGTAAGACAAGGGAAAGACTAGCTTTCCATGTAGACCAGACCTGGATCTAAACTACACAGATTTGACTGGAAGACTGTTAAACTAGGATATAGTAACAGTGACTTGAAAACTTGACTATGTTTTCTCTTCCTTCTCTTTCTTATACTCTTATACAAGAGTAGAGTCTGCTTGAGTTCCTTCTCACAGAGTCCAGCTAGTATCTCACTTCACAAACTGAGTATCTGTGACATCTCTATCCATATTCTTCTCCCGGTATTTCAGCCACATTTGACTTGTACTGTTGTTGGGCTCTTTGTCTGAACTGCAAAACACATACATTTAAAAGATTTTTCTCTTGTGTTTTTTTTTTTTTGCTCCTCTCCCTATGAGAAAAGTATATAACCTTACATTGCATTCCTTTACATTCAATCTAGAGAATAATTGTAGTTTGGCCAGAGGTTTTAATTTGTTCTAGGGGTGTGGGGGAGGCACTATAACAAGCTGAAATCAAAATCAGGAAATGACAGATCTTTGTGATTTTAGTTCTTTCAACCTAGTCACGATTGCATTTGGATTGTGGCTCAAATTGTTTATTTTCTCCTTTATTGTGAAGGCAGTTTCAAACATCATCCGCCAAGTGAGATTTGATCGTTTCTTTTTTTTTAAATTTAGAAATTATGTCAACATCGCAGGAACAGAGGTATTGCTTACCTTTATTAACCCTAAAGATGAGAAATCATCAATGAACCTTGAATGAAAACAATTAACAGACCCAGGAAAGGCCTTTGTAAAACCTTAATTTTCCTGCAAGCTTTCGGTTTGACAGTGGGATCACTTCAGACAGCCATGGAAACAAATTAACAGTGGATAGGATTAATTCCAAAGGAGGCTTGGAAGGCAATGCAGAATGAATCCCAAAAACAAGACAGAATCAAACAGATTTCAAGTAGTTTTATACCGATCCTTGAATATTTGCAGGCAGTAAATGAGATCATAAGATTTGCATGCCATAGTGGAATCCAATCTGTGCCATTCATTTTTTTCTTTCTTCGAATCTATATAATTCCCCCTCCCAGCAAATTACTAAGAAGAGAAGATGCTGTTATTTTTAAGTCCCTTAAACCCTTGGTATTCCTTGGGTTTACCCTCCTGCTCACAAGAGGGACTCTATTTGTGATGAACAAACTCTGCATTTCGAAAGCTCCCCATTAGTAAAGATTCAAAATAATTTCTCACTGGGGAGAAACTCAGAATTTCCAGCTGACAAGATCTCTTATGTTTCAAGGAGAGAGTTTAAATGGATGAAACTGTCAATATTGTCAGTTTCAATTTCCCCTCCATTCTGACCATGGCTCAGGTAATTAGCATCTGTTGGACAAAGTCTCCTCCCTCCTAGAAACAAGGGGAAAAATATTTTTCTTTTAAATAAAACATTACAGGAAGTTGCTGGTTATCTGATGTTATGCCCCAGGGTTGTCATTTGGAAGCTTTTTGCTCTGCTCTGGCATTGGAAGCCCCATGGGTTATAAAGAAGGATAAATTAGTGGAAGATGAATGCAAGGATTTAAAAATGATTACAGTTAAAGCATGAGTCACTTGTGCTGCTATACATAGATATATATTTTCCAAAGCAGCTGAGGGAAAACCCTGGGGTTGGTTTGTTGGTTTGTTTTGCTTGTTTCCCTCCATTGTGATTTAATTAGCCATACATAAAGCTCTTTTGATCAGGTTTAACTAATTGATGCCTCTCCCAGATAACCATGGGACCTTCTAAACCAGAGAGAGATTCCCTGCTCCAAAACTATCACTGAATTAAAGATGGGTTGGGAGGGTTACACTCTCCAGAGCTTGTTCAACTTCCTGGGTGGCCATGGGTGGAAGATATTAGCTGTTAGAATGCATGCCTCTCTGGTTCTTTCAATATATTCTTGTTCTTAGAGTAAGAGAAAATGTTGTGTAGCTGAAACGTCAAACACATGTTGGGTTTTGTTCTGTTATATGATGTGGGAAAGGACTTGGAGCTGATGCTAATAAGATCAACTTATTCTGAAAGAAGAAGGTCTTCCACAACCTTTTCTCCAAACCATCTGAAGGCAAGGCAAGAAGCCATGGATGGAATCTAATCAAGGAAAGAAGCAACCTAGAACTAAGGAAAAAGTTCCTGACAGTGAGAGCAATTAACCAGTGGAACAACTTGCCTCCAGAAGTTGTGGATGCTCCAACACTGGAGGTTTTTAAGAAGAGTTTGCTCAGCCACTTGTCTGAAGCAATAGAAGGTCTACTGCTTGAGAAGGGGTGGAGTAGAAGACCTCCAGGTCAACTATTCTGTTATTCTAACACTTCATGTTCATATTCACATGTCCATAAGGTAGCAGATGAATTAGGACAGGGTTTGAGAAGAAGCATACAAGGTCTCCTTAACATGTCTTCAATGGCTGACAGCCACTGGTTTAGGCCTTCACTATCCACACAACCAGTTGTTAATCACACAGGCAAGAATCCTGCCTTCAAACAAATGCAAACCAAATTCTGTTTTCCTTAAAATTAAACTTCTTAGCCGCCCAACTGCCCACTGGATGTCACTATTAAGTCAAGCAAAGATGGCCTCTACTTTTGTCCCTTGCCACAATTTAAGAAAGAAACCAACTACTTTCTCTGCTTAGATGAGCTTCCTGTATATTATACTTCAAAGCAGGTAGAAGACAGGAGTTCCCCCAATCAATTTTAGATATGAAGAATTCTAGACCATTTTTAATTTAGTAGGACTGGAATTGCCCCACTGAGCTGAACTGAACTGTTGGTCAAAGGGACAAAACTGATCTAGATCAACCAAAGATGAGACTATGGCAGGGCAACCAAAGCCAATCAATAGGATTACAAATGCAACGTTTCCCACAAATGGTTACACGTAGCTGAGGTTGACGAGGGCTAAAATCTAATCGATCTAGAGGACATAAGACATAACCTTCTTAATCTTGCTCCTTATTTCTCTTCTTCTTCCAATACTGTCCTCTCACATAAGCCTGGGAACTTTTCAAAGTGTCGATGCTTTATTGACACCTAAACAGTGCTGATAGTGCAGGAAGAACTGAACATTTATACATGTCAATTTCTACTGATTCAAAAAAAAAAAGTGCATTGCAATCCAAACAAACCACAAGCTTTAGGCAACATTGGGATTTATTGGTTGGCTCCAAAAGCATTTTCCTGATAATTTGTAACAGATAAGGAAAACAGTCTTCATTAAAAGTGTGAGCTTAAGGTAAACAAACCCATAAAAATAGAAGAATTGTGCCTAGGGATATGTGGATAAAATGCATAGCGCTCCAGGACGAAAAGAAAATATGGAAGAGGTTTGGTGGCTAAAGCAAGACCAATAAGAAGAATTTAAGCTGGGAGAACAGAAACCTTGTTGCCTTGAGGTCAACTGTAAATGGAGAAAGACCAGTATACAATTTGGAGACGTTGTGGCGCAGTGGTTGGAGTCAGTGGCGGGGTTCAAATTTTTTTTACTACCGGTTCTGTAGATGTGGCTTGGTGGGCATGGCAGGGGAAGGATACTGTAAAATCTCCAGTCAGAAGTGGTATTTGCTGGTTCTTCAAATTCCTCAAAATTTCCACTACCTGTTCTCCAGAACTAGTCAGAACCTGCTGAAGAGCACCTGTGGTTGGAGTGCAGTACTGCAGGTTACTTCTGCTGACAGCTGTCTGCAATTTGACAATTCAAATCTCACCAGGCTCAAGCTTGACTCAGCCTTCCGTCCTTCTGAGGTGGGCAAAATGAGGACCCAAATGATTGGGGGCCATATGCTGAATCTTAGGGCTGTAAAGCATTATAAAGTGGTATATAAGTCTAAGTGCTACTGCTATTGCTATTGGAGATATATTTAAAATTTTAAGGGCAAATTTAAGATCTCCTTCCGAAGATCCATTTTTAATTTATAATTTCTATTCCAAAAACTGGGAGAGGAAAGAGGTATGTGGGTGACCTTTTGATCTCAACTTTTTGATCTTTCCAACGACCGCAGAGTTTTGTACTTGTTGCCCCTCTGATTTAAGCCAGCCTCTTTTCTCCTGAAAAGCCTTCCTTTTTCTGTGAAGATAATCCAGCTTTGCGAGAAAAGAAGTTCTATAAAGTTAGTTCAAGGCTTTGGGATCAGGCACCAAACTTGGAGAAAAGCTTGTGTCTTTGTACTTAATTCAACCCTTTGGGAAAAGAATCTTCATCAGGAAAAGAGAAAAAAAACCTGAAAGTGAGAGGATTACATCTTTTAGTTCACTGAATAAGAATTTCCTCCAAGGTTGAAATCTTTGGCCAAGAAGTTCTTTTGTTATTTCCAATAAGTAACTTAGTTAAATATCAAACAAGCTTACCAGTTGAACCTTCTGGTGGGCTTCAAAATTTGAAGATTATTTGAAACTCTACTTAAACACTGACTAAATAGATAGAGGTTAAATAATAATGATAAAATGGAAGCCTTAACAGAATAACAGAGTTGGAAGACACCTTGGAAATCTTCTATTCCAGGAGTCGCCAACCTTTTGGACCTCAGGGACTACTAAACTCATAATTATAAATCCCCGGGACCACTAATATGAATTTTGACTGATGGCGGCTTGCTGACATTGGTGGGAAAGAGAGAGAGAGAGAGATCTGATCTAACCTCTCTCTCTCCCTTCCTCCTTCCCTCCCTCCCTCCCTCTCTCTCTCTCTCTCTCTCTCTCTCTCTCTCTCTCGTCTCTCTCTCTGCTCTCTCTCTCTCTCTCACACACACACAGCACACACACACACAAAACACACAGAGGCAAAATCAGGAAAGGCAGGCAGCATATTGAGTTGCTCACAGAAGTCACAGATTGCATTAGGATCTTTTTCTGCAATGGCTAGCTGAGTCTTCACAACAAAATTTGCTTGCAAACAACTCAACAAAATAACTCACAACACACATTGTGGAAATAGCTGAATTTTTTATAAAAACAAAGAGCAACTTTTACCGACGCAAAATTCAGGCAAGGGTAGGCAGGCAGATTGAAATTGATTCACAGAATCAGATTCACTAAGAGATTCTGTGTTTCTGCCATCAGCTAACAGAGTCATGCACTGCTTCATGCCTAAGGAAGGTTTGGCTGTCTGTAAAAGCAGAGCCGAAATCTAAAGATTAGCTAGAAAGCAAAAATCCAATAAATTTCCTCCTTTTAGCTAATCTAAATCTTCCTGGAACAGCAGAACAGCTTGATGGCGGAAAAAGAAAAATAGCATTTAGCAGGCAAGTTTGCCAGGTAAAGGAGTGACTGGCGGGGGAGCGTGTCCCGTGGGCATGTGGGTGGTGCAGCCTTGTGTTCCTGCACAGCTGGATTAATTGCTTTGGGGTGCTCTAACGGGTGACATTTCTCTGTGGGACCATGAGGGGTTCCCAGCTCACTGGTTGGCGACTGCTGTTCTAGTCCATCCCTGCTGCTCAAGCACTTATATCATTGCAGACAAGTATGGCCCTGAAACCTCCAGTGTTGGGAGCACTCAATTATCTGGAGGAAAGTCATTCCACTGATTAATGTTTTCACTGTCAGAAAATGTCCCTTCATTCCAGGCTGCTTCATTCTCCTTGATTAGTTCCCTTCCCGTTGCTTCTTGTCCTGCCTTTCAGGTGCTTTGAAAGAATAGGTTGACCCTCACTCTTCTTTTTGGCAGCCCCTTTGAGATAATGGAAAGACTGCTATCGTGCGTCAACCCTAGTCCTTCTTTTCATTAAATTAGACATATCCAATTCCAGCAATGGTTCTTTACATGTTTTAGCTTGAAGCTCCAGGAGGTGGAATTCTTCAGGTTTGCACTATTCACTGAACCATTGTAAACATTTATAGCAGTTTGTTAGAAGGAAATCTGGCCTAATCCTGTAGGCAAGGCCAGGAAGGAAAACATGCTGGGTGTTGCTTACAGAAACTGCCTCTCTGTTAACCCTTATTACATTCTTGGCAGGACTAGACTTCCTGTCTCAGGGACTTCTCTGGAGTTTTTTTTCCCTCCTTTGCTGGTATTTTGCTTGTATGGAGTGACCATTCAAAGTTACAGTGGCACTGAAAAAAGTTATTTGTGACCGTTTCCCACACTTATCACTGCTGCAGCATTCCCACACTTATGACTGTTGCAGCATCCCCACAGTCATGAGAGGCCAGGCAAAGAGATGCGTGCCTCAGTGTGAGTGATATTGAGTTGGCCACACCCAGCCAATAACATGATCACCAAGACATGCCCACCAACTAAGCCACGCCCACAGAACCGGTTGTTAAAAAATTTGAATCCCACCCCTTAATCCTCTTTGTTGGTCTTTTCTTTCTAGAGTCTCAACATCTTTTTTTATATCGTGGCCACCAAAACTGGAAGCAATATCCCAAGTGCGACCTTACCAAGGCATTATGAAGTGGTATTAACGCTTCACATGATCCTGATTCTATCCCTTCTGCCTCGTGCAGCTATTGTGTAGTTTTGCATTAGAAGCCCCAGTAACTCTGCTTCCCACTTGCAATTATTGTGACTCAGCCTGTGAACAGATACTGAACAAATTGCAATGAAACCTCAGATCTAAATCAGCCTTCAGTTGTATGAGTCTTTGGCTAGATGAGAAGAGACATTAGCTCATTATTTTTTAAAATAGCAAAACTTGATTAAAAACATTCAGCCAACTTTCCAGAAAGGAGATTACTTTCATGCCCCACTAATTTTATGGTTCTCTTAAAAATATTACAACTACCAAGATTATCAAGGAAGGAAAGAATGGGAAGTTCTCGGCAATGCTCTCCAAACCTCAGTTCTCAGGTTTATCATCTATGTGGTCAAATCTCCTCAACGTCCTATTCATAATGGCGGCTATTTGGGATGTCACATACTTACAGGGAGGCTGTCATATTCTGAGAATCTCTTCAAAAGGCATAATGTTGTGTTTGCCTGCGAAGTCATCTTATGGAGACTGTAATTACCAAAATCTTAACAAGTCCTCATTGAAATAGATTCAAAAGGAACAGAGCAAATGAGAGAGAGCAAGAGAGAGAACATTGGAAAAAGAAGGGGAAAAAAAAGCAAGACATCAGTTAGTTCATAGAAATTGCATTATTATATTCCTCTCAGACAAAAGTCCTTCATTTCTTTTTAGATTAGTCTGGAGTTTTAAAGGAGAGCTGTGCTTGAATCTCAAGTTTTATTCTTCTTTTTAACTCTCCTACATTCCTTAGAAACTCAGCAGCCTGGCTGCTTCTAGTTGAGCATGGCTGATCTCCAAAAGCTACATTGTACATGGTATTATATAACAACAACAACATCAATGTCCCAAATCAGTAGCAAAACACTGCTCACATGGATGTGCATGACATTTATTTATTTATTTGATTTGTGAATCACTTACAAGATAATAGGTATAAGTATATACATAGTTATGAATACATGAAATGGGTATATATAAGAAAAAATAAAAGAATCAATAGGACAGGGACGGTAGGCACGTTGGTGCGCTCACGCAAGGCCCCTATAGACCTCTTAGGAAAGGGGTGAGGTCAATAGTAGACAGTCTAAGGCTAAAGTTTTTGGGGTTTGGGGAAGAAACTACAGAGTCAGGTAGAGTATTCCAGACATTGACCAATATATCCCAATAGGGCTTTCAGATCAGCTCATGAAGAAAGAAGAAAGAAAGGGAAGGAAGGAAGGAAGGAAGGAAGGAAGGAAGGAAGGAAGGAAGGAAGGAAGGAAGGAAGNATGTTATTGGTATATTCTCATTCCCCTAATGGCCTGGTCAGATAAAGCAGATGAACTTGAGCCACGTGTTAAGTTTCATAGCCATTACTGCCCACTTTACGTTTTGTGTGCAACTAGCCTGTTTGATTTATGAGTGGTTCAGTGTATTATAGGATTCAGAAAAAGGGTTACATGAAAAACCAGGCTAAGTATTCTGAAGGAATGAAGCCTCAAATAGAAAGCACAAACTATTCCTCAAATTTTCATGTTGGAGACATGATGACTGCATTCTAAAAGCTTCATTTCTGCTGACAGAAAATTGGCTATTAATTTTAATACAGAGAGAGAGCAACTTGACCTAGTTTGTATTGCAACTTCTGCTGAAAGGTGTTTGTGAGAGAGCTGTGTTAATAAGGTTGGCAGAAGAAAGAGAGAGAATGAGAATGATCTGCAAAGTGGTCTGAACTGAGAAGCAGGAAGCAGGTAGGCAAACCAACCTTCTGCCATTGGGTTGTCTTTCCAAAAAAAAATGCCAAAGTGTTTAGGGAACAACACATTTACCACAACAATAGTTAGAAATCCATTCCTTTGAACTGTTGCTCAAGACAAGCAGAAACAAAGAGAAAACCATACATGCAACAATATGGGATAGGGATAAGGATACTTCAGGACATGACATTCAACAGATTGAACTGTTTATATTTAAATGCATTTCTATTCCATATTTCCATCCTGCAAAGTTCTACAAAGTTGCTATGCTTTGAAACAGAAAACAGATATTGAAAATATTAAAATAAATTTATACCTCCAACTAAATGGGAATCACGCATCTGTCTATCCTCTGAAATACATTTGGTATCTGGGCAAGACAGTACCTTTTCAGTAGAAGTGCCAAGAATGTGAAATTCTTACCAGTCAATTGAGATGTAGATCAAAATGTTCCAGGTTCATAGAGCTAAATTCAGCTACCTCTTCTGCTATTTCAGATGGCTTAATTGCCACATTCCTTATGGATAGATTGGATCAAGATTGTCTCAACTTCACAAGGAACCAAAAGGGGAGACTAGGGGAGGCAGCAAAGGCAGACCTAAATAAGCACTCATCAAAGTTGGTTTTGGCCTTCACACCAGATTGTAGGAGCATTGGACTGAAGTAGATTCTTAGCTAGGCAATACAGTTCATATCTTGCATGATCAGGCTCATTGATGCAAACACAAGGTGCCATTCTCCACAAAGAAAACTTGGAATCATGCTGTTGAAAGGTGTCAAAATGCCTTTCTTTCGAGGATTCGATTTTCCCACTGGGAGAGCTCCGGCACAAGGATATGGACAACTGCTTGAAAGCTTGATCTTTTTATTTTTCAGGAAGGCAGAGAACAGCAAGAAGTCTGTGTTCCAGGGCTAGCTAGCTTCTTATGGTAAGTCCCTGGTTTTTTATACCCTTTTCTCTCTTTGTAAGTTGATTTTGTGTGAGTGTTTGTATTTGTGCCTAATGTTTCAAAACCTGTTTGAGTTTGTCTTTATTTCTGCCGGAAGGCAAACTCCACAAGGTGCAGAAGGCAAACTCCGCGGGGTAGCCAGATTGTATTATTAGTTTTCTGTAATCTCTTTTAGCTTTAAGATAGTTTTTCATATTTGTTCTGTGGCAATCTCCTGTCTGTCCCTTTTGTAATTTATATTTTGTGTCTTTTGTCTGTTTGTTTTGCTTATTTGGTATGTCCTGTTTTTATAAGGGTTTTCTAAATTATCTTTTGTTTCCTTTTCCTATTTGTCTAGTTTTCTTAATTACTTAAGCTTTTGTCTATAGCGATTCTTTAATACTTTTTATTTGATTCCTTTTCCTATGTAAGTTTGTTTTCTGGCTGACCTGATGTTCCCCTTGGGCTTTTCCTGTTTTTTGTGACACTACTGCCTTCGTGAAATTCCCTTTCCACAATGCCAAGCAGCCACACCTGAGCTAACCAAAGAACATGGACCAATAGCTGGATTCTAGGAATTGATTGTATTACAGGCATGAACCAATAAACTAGAGAAACACCATACTTACCAGCACAAAAGACTTTTAGATGACACCCATGAAGAGTATCACATAGACCAGTATTTCTCAACCTTGGCAGCTTAAAGGTATGTGGATTTCAAACATCCAGAAGGAATTCTTGGGTGGAAGTCCACATATCTTCAAGCTGCCAAGTTTGAAAAACACTGGCACAGACTATATATTCTTCTGTTTTGTTTAATTCTAGATATCTGGGCAGCTGTTCTGCAAATTAAACTGAACCAGACCATTGTTCTCTTGTGATTTTTTCAAATTTGAAAGGAGGAAGGAAGAAAAAGAAAATAGCAGAATCTCCTTGCACACTGCTGCCTTGTGCACTGATAGGCTGCACTGCAGACAGTACTTTCCCGGGGAAAATGATTCATCCATCTAAATTGGATGCCAGATTTTTTAGAGCCAAATTAGTATTTTGCTTCAATTTCAGTTGGGCTTTGCTTAAGTAATGAGATATTCTTCTGCAATCCTGTATCTTGCTGTGGTCATACTTTCTCTTGATACTGTTCTTTGCTCCAAAGATAAATATATGTGTTTCTAGGAGGAATTACCCACAAACCTGTCAATCCCATTTTAGCCAATACGTTGTATGAACCCAGTTTACTTAGTTTGTTTCTGGTTCGTGGTAAATCCAGAAAACTTATTCATCGGCCAGTTGGATATTTGTGGGGCTTGAAAGCATGCCATGTCTGTCCTCAGAACAGGGTTGCCATGAGCCAGGGAACCAAATACTAGAAACCAAAGAAAATGTTAGGATGCAGTTAATCACCAATTTATTTGCTAATACACCCTCTATGATCTCAATAAACATTTTTAAAACTAGAAGTTAAGTTGAGAGTGATACTTCTGAACAGCAGGCTAGCTCTTTTTTTCATTTTCAATTAAAATAATATTTTTTTTAAAAATGAAATAGCATTGTTCTAAATAAGATCATCCTAAGTAAGTTCTATCTGTGTGGTGACTTGGAGTTAAAAAATGACTTGATGGCACATAATCAAATCATGAAATTAAATAACATTTTGGCCCCAAAGCTAGCACCTTTTCAGATGCATCACTTTAAAATAGAGGGATGTCTAACTTTTGGCTACAAACCACAGTCTCATAAATCATCAAACAAGGCTGTGAATGATGTGTATCCAGCATGAATCAGTTCGGACTCTATTTCTATGAGTAAACAATGAAGGGATAAGCCTACAGACAGCTTTCACAGTGATATCCAGGACATTGGGAGGGGAATGTGAAGCAGAAATATTTTGGGCTTGCCAAGCAGTAGGGATTTTAGAGCAAAGAACCCAACATTGTATATTAAATTGTTTTAAAAAGCATATTTTCTGAAAATATGGAAATCAGGTCTCCAATTCTGACATGTTCAGTCTTGGTCACATTATTTCTTAGGTTTATAATCCCACAAACTGATTTATGGCATTTTTTTAAAAAAATTCATTATTTATGTATTTATAAATATTTTAAATACAATGTAAAATATAATATTTAAACATAAAATGTTAAATGTGGCTGGCAGGCATTTGGCAAGCTAAGCATAATTTTCAAGAACAACTTCTCCCTTTGTCTGAAGACAAAAGTTTTCAATTAGTGTGTGCTACCTACTTTAACATATGCTGGTGGAACATGGACACTAACCTCACAATCGATACAAAAACTACTAGTGGCACAAATTGCTGTGGAAGGATACATGCTCAGCATTACAAGACAGGATAGAAAGACCTGCACATGGATAAGAGAACAAACGAATATCACCAATAGAGTAAAGATACGATATCATCAGTAGAGTAAAAGAATTGAAATGGAAATGGGATGGTCACATAGCAAGAACAAATGATGGCAGGTGGACCGAGGTAGTCATAGAATGGATAAAATAAGTGAATAAAAAGCATCCACAAAAGAGACCTAAAACAAGATGGATCGATGACTTCAGCAAGTATTGTGGACCCAATTGTCAAAAGAAAGCTGAGGACCTGTTGGAAACATCTGTTGGAAACATCTATCCACTGTAGGTCTTCATCCTGCAGTGGATAAACAATGATGAAACATAACATTATATTACCTGTGTTTCCCTGAAAATAAGACCCTGTCTTGTTTGTTTGTTTGTTTTGCCACCAAAATGGGCCTCAGGTCTTATTTGGGGGGGAATGTCATCCAATGACTCATTTCACTTGCGCGCATTGCCCCCGGCCCCCTTTTTGCTGTCAGAGGCCTTCAGGAACTTCTACAGCTTCCAACAGTTGCAGCCAGGCCTCACACACCTCGGCCCATTTCTTCTGCATCCAGCAACGTTTTCCTGAAAGCTTCTGTAGTCAATAACAGAGCTCCAGATCAATCCAGAGCTCTGTTATTGGCTACAGAGGCCTTTGTGAAAGCCTTATCGGTTGCAGCAAAAGACATGGGCCAAGGTGGGTGAAGCCTGGCTGCAACTATATGAAGGTAAGTAGTAAAGCAGCTCCACTCCCCTATCCCACCCTGGCTTAATTTTTACCTGTGCACCCTGGAATGGGTGGGATCTTAATTAGGGCTTATTTTGGGGGGTAGGGCTTATATTGGGTGCACGTGTAAAATCAAGCTAGGACTTACTTTCTGAGTAGGTCATATTTTCAGGAAAACATGGTGTTTTTATTTTTTATATATAAATTTATAAATAACTCAAGGGGGCAAACATACCTAATATTCCTTCCTTCACCTATTTTCCTCACAACAACAAGCCTTTAAGGAGAATTGGACTCAGGGACTGGCTCAGGGACACCCAGTTGGCTTTCATACCTAGAACTCACAGTCTCCTGGTTTCTCGGCCAGCACCTTCACCACTATACCAAAGTGTCTCAGCATAAATTACACAGTCAATTTAGTCTGAAAATAGGAACTGTATGAAAGCATTGCAGTGAAGTGTGCTGCTGTTCAGAATTTTAGCCTGCTTCCTATTTAGCCTCTTCCCCCAGAATTTCAGTCTGTCCACTCTACATATTCTATGTTAATTGAGCATGTTCAATCTTAAAGCCCCTGTCACACTGCACCAACGGATGCAAAGAGGATGTAAAACGGACAAAAAAGCTTGCCATCCGTTGG